>CAJUYG010001003.1:84514-105407 GCA_910591675.1 Galerucella calmariensis | reverse complement strand
GGTACACAGAGAGCGAAGCTATAGAACTTTAAATCTGAATCATTACAGTATCCCTGTTATAATCAAATACAATATAAAACACTCTGTATTGTAAAAATTTTCTTAATGAATTGTACATGAAAGTCTTACTTGAATTTCGTTTTTGACAAAAACGTTACATGTAATTCCGTTTGTTTCATTTTTATTAATAATTTCAACATTCACATACTTGTTCACTTTCACAGTGACGAATAAATAATAAAGATTTCCCTTGAGAGATTAAACAAATTCATATTCAGATGCAAAACCCATAAAAAAGTGAAAAATTGAAAATGTGTTTTTGAAGGTCGAAGAATACGCTAGACTGCATCAGTGACAATGAAAATGGCGAAAATATGAATTGTCGGAAATAGAGGTAATATTTATTTTGATTATTAAAAGATATCTAATGTTTTTAGACTTCACTCTCCGAAAAATCCAGCTTATTTAAATGCCTTCACCTACCAATATCCACGGACCAACAATGCAAAGAGTGCATGAAGGTTCACACGACGCGAGATAAGGATGGACCAGACATTTCTCCTCGGTCTCTTCTCATAATCAGTTGAAACCGGTTGTGTAGTGTCCTCGTATAGCCGTTATTATGCAAGAACAAGGTTTACTCGAAATACAGTAATTCTTAATATTATAATTAAACTGGAAATTTAATATAATCTACATTTTTTCATATTTGAGTTTATTACCAAGTACTTGGGTATTTGACTAGTTTTAATATGAATATCTTTGCAGATTTATATACAATATTCAAAGTTCTAGATACAAAAAATATCTCCCCACATCTGCGAATAGAAAAATAATTGAGTCTAACAGTTTTTATTCAAATGTATTAGATATAAATCTGAATGAATGGATTTCCATAAAGTTTATTGTTTTTTTAATAGGAAAATAAACAAAAATATGATGTTTTCTCAATGTTAATAGTTAGTGGTGAACATAATGGGGAATTAATTATTTCATTCTCACAAGGTTTTTATGTCGATTTGAAAAATTCTTGGATGATTGAAATAGGACCACAATTCTGATGTGTTGAATCATGAGAGTCTTCTGTTAAAACAGGTTCATTTGGGACTATCAGCTCATCTAATTTCAGATCTTTGATTGAGGAAGATTCTGGTCAATTGAAAAAGTGAGGCACAACTATATATATAATATATATAACTAGTTTATTTCTGAATGTCTGACAGCACAGTAGCCTCATTAAATATTCAAATAGAAATTTATCTTTTACAGAGTGATCCTAAAGTCGCGTCCACATTATGTCGAATAGTGTCGTTCGACAAGGTCGATCGACAATGTCGATCCAGTGTGGATGGTCGCCCGACATTGTCGATCCATAATGTGGACACAGTTTTACAATAGTCGATTGTCGATCGACCATGTCGATCGACACCCTTCGACATAATGTGGATGCGACTTAAGAATTTTACAAGTAAATACTAAAATTCTAATGCAAAACAAGTAGGTGTCTGTATTGGTTATCTATACATCCCTGTTTCAGCTCAAAATACAATATAGTAATAAAACTGAACAATGCCAGATAAACGATAAATATTGCGGCAGTGGCGGAGATTACGATATTAGTTTATTCTGCTTATTTAATTAGATTCAGTCGACATTACAGTTGAAATAAAATCCATTCGTTCAGGCCTATTAACAAGTTACATTTTCATTTTTATTAAATTAAATTAATTATGCCTGTCAGGCAAATTCTCGTCCTCCTTTACCATTCTTAGAATTATGTCGAGGGTTGGGATCTCTTTTTTAAAATATAATTCGTGTACTTTTCGTCTTATTGTATTTTGCATATGTTCGTCAAGGTCAAGTGGTTTTCTTCCAGTTGACTTTTTAGACTTTTTAGGTGGAGATATATTTCCATTTTCCTCTCCCTTAGAAGCCTGTAAATAGTAGATTCACTAACTCCAGTCATATTGGAACATGTCGAAACTATATTTCTAACAGTAGCAGCCGGCATGTGATGTACAACAGCATCATGCACATTTAACACTACAGTCTTCGTTTGTAAGCTAAGCACGCTCTTACACTTTACTGGGGTGAAACTTGAAGACATTTTTCACAACACAGTTAACACTTATGGAACGTAGCAAAACAAATGATACAAATTTGGGCGAGACCAAGTTTCACCGTATATACCTGCTAAATTTCTAAGTAGTCATTAGGACAATCCCTAGTAGGACCCTATTGTAATGTTTCTTGGAAATTATCAAGTTGTTTTAACTAACCGAATTTAGATTCATATTACCTTTATATATCAGATCGGGTATAAAATTAAATAGTAAATAAATTCCTTAGATGAACGGTGACGCTTATGGTTTACTACCTGACTAGCATCTGTGACCTTTTCGCGTGCTGCCAGCTCTCGGCCGCCGCTCCCGGGCGGTAAAGTAAATCTCTTTTTTTTTCTTTTAAAAATGCACATGTAGTTATTAAAAAAAACTTTATTATTATTATTTATTATCATGGAAATATTTGGTACAATTAACAAAATATGAGTTTAATAAAGAATTGATAACTTTAAAAGCCCAAACATAAGATCCTCACACTTATAATTTTATACTAATAACACAATTTGAACAATTATAGAAATGTTAGGATTTGCTACCTTGCTCTGTTGTAAGTTGCCACGAACTTCTGCTAACTCCGTATTATTTGGGTTACTTGTCCTATTGACTTGGTTGCTATGGTAACGCGTATAGGTACCTATATGGATTATTGTTTTATCATCTTATTAGTTTCAATAAGAATATACACAGTGTTTTAAAAAATTTGCAACAATTGAAACGGGTTAGGGGTCTTGGTGAGTGTGACAGACTGTGACAAGGGGGACCAGGGGTCGAAAGGCAACGTGACGTTCGCAACTTTTCTCTCAATAATTTTATTTTATTTTTGTCCTGATAGAAGTCACTCATTTCGTATTACTTACACGTTGCGGTCCATAAACGCCTGTTTTACGACCTTGATACATAAATAACTATTAATTTGGTCATCATTGATATCTCTTTTTTGTTTATAAAAGCCTGATTCATTGCGTAGTACAATTTCAATGTTTTTTGCACTCTATCATTTATTTCTTTTTCCTGTCTCCCGTTCTCTTGTAGTTCTACACCTAGATATTTGAAACTTGTTACTTGTTCAATTATAACATTGTCTACTATTATCTGTATGTTTTTTATGTTCCTTTCCTATTGCCATAACTTTTGTTTTGTTTTTATTTCATTTCATACCATATTGTTCCAGTGCACAATTCCAAATCTCTAAGTTATTTTGTATATCAACTTCCTTATCAGTCACAATGACTATATTATTTGCAAATGCTCCTTCCGACACTTGTACCATTTCCATGTATCTGTATCCCACCTTAAATTTTTTAACTTTTATTTTACATTCCTTTATTACCTCATCAATATATATTGTGAACAGTGTAGGACTTAAACCTCCTCATTGCCTCAATCCTTCTTTTGTTGTGAAAGCTGAGATGCTATTTTGGTGTACATATAACAAGGAGGCACAACTAGTGGTTTCAAAATAATTATCCCTCCTATTATCGAGTGTTGAACATAATTGTCCACGTCACTTTCAAACTAAAAATCAAACATATTTAAATATATCGATATGTACTTTCTACACACACATATACAATTATGTACATCAAAATGATCTTCATAACAATGGTAATTAGTTTAAGTCTGTTTAAATTTTCTTCTAGCAGCCTCAAACCTTCCACCCCTACTGCATTTAAGAACTATTCCAGGCCATAGGGAGAGAACTTGTTGTTCGTGTAAAATCCAGTGCGTCAACAAAACATGTTTTTGTTTTAGAAATATTGCTCTTTGTAATTCCATGTGTCATTTTATCAATCTTTGTTGTAATAAATGATTTTATGGTGCGTTTCCATAAATACCAATTATACGCTGCATAAATTAGATAAATTGCTGCTTTTTCCTTTTAATTGTCTATCATTAATTAATTTATAGAATACCTAGTTATTACATAGAATAACTAGTTAGAGTACCTAAGTGTCAAATTAATAACATATTACACAGTTTAACGGACGCGATCAGCTATTTCATGGAATAACTAGGTATTCTATGAAATAACTGCATTATATACTTTAACGGTAACATTGACATTATACTAATTGTCGAGAAAAACTAACCAACCACAAAAATAATGACGGCTTAACACCCCATTCCAAATAAAAAAGATCGCAGAGATATTTTGAATAGCGGAGAAAGTCTCGAAAATAACAAAAAAAACAGTAATGTGGTGAACGACAGAAAATGGTGTGAAAAAGCTTAGAACAGAAAAAAACTTCAAAATAATTTTTGTATTAAATCTTTACAAAGTCAATGTGGAGATACATATTTTTAATCCCAGTGATAGCATATATTATTTATAAATTATAAGATAGATCATCTCGAAGTGTCGTTTCAAATAGTCTCAAAACTGCCGTACTAATAAATTATATTTATAAAACTTACTGGTCGCTCAGTAAGTAGTTATAATAAGAACAATTCTAGTTGAAATACTTCTCTACACATCTAAACACAAGTTACAACGCCACTGGTGGGCATAACTAAGAACATAAATCATTTTAACGACACATAAATAACTAACCAACATAGTTGGTGCCAGAGCATTATCCTTTTTTCACGTTATAATGACGTGGCTTTAATCTTCTTTTACAAAAGTAACGCTAGCTTGAGTAGCTGAAAAGTTTCGCTCCGCCCTCTTAGACATCCATCAAAATATAGAACCAAATTATGATTTTTGATACCCAAAAACACACAGTTTCGATTTTTAATGAATCAATGTCCAAAAAATTAAAATTCCAGCTCCACCTTGTATCTTGCATATTATCAACAACAAGTTGTTTTAAATCCTAATATTTTGTACAATTACTTAATGACCCCCCTGTATTTTATTCATATTTACCTTATTTTATTACGAGATGCTAAGGACTGGTTAGATATTTCTATTGAAACTTTTTTGAGAACGCTTACAGGAAAATTAGTTTCACCGATAAATAATTTAGTTTCTACACTCATTATGTTTTCCAAAAAATTAATTAAAATAAATAAATAACTTCATACACCACCAAAACTGACTAAAACGACACATTTTACCCATTTTATTAATGTACAGAGTATTTGTACTGACATTTAGCGGACAAATGCAAAAATGACAATCATTGTTTTTATCAAAAATTATGTTATCGTGACATACGAATAGGTATTTCTTGTTCAAAGAATCAAGATTTGAAACCAAACACACTTGCATAGCTCTATTTTAATTTGTTTAAACAATTTTAAGTAAATATATAAAAGTTTATGTAGTATTATATCATTTCATTTGTCGATGTGTTTTAATGATTAATATTACCAAAGAAATGAATCATACAAAAAGCAATTACTATACACATGACAAATTTATTCAACCCATGGTTTAAAAATACAGGGTGTCCCAAATAAGAGTGACTGATTTTAAACATAAATTCCCAGCTTATTAATTGCTCCAAAGAGATGGGGTTTTCACTAGTCTTACTAGTTTATCAAAGAGATTTTTTAGGCTTGGCTGGCATTTCATCTCATCAACACAGGGTGTTTTACTAATGTTGGTCAAATTCAAAGGTGAAAATATGTATTTTTTTAAATGGATCACCCTATAATTTTTGACCTTATTCGAAAGAGCAATCATTCTCCTTTCCAAAAATGTATAGTTTTCTATATTTTGTTTCATTAACAACAAAGATATTCGAAGTTTCATGTAGTAGTACATTTTCAATCAGTAGTTTCGTATGAACGTATTTTGATGCCTAAAATCAACTCATGCTGTGTCCGTTTGACGCATAACAACAAAATCAGCAATTTTGACACTATTAATTTTGTTAAGTCATATAAGTCGGCTTCGGAATGATCTATACAGTGAGTAAAAAAGCTCAAACTGTAAAAATGTATACAGAAACGAAATCAATAAACAAGGAGGATATCCAGAAGGAAATTTATGAAAAATCCGCCGTCACTGAATATTATTAAAAAAATGTATGTACAATTTATCGAAACTGGTTGCATTGCACTCTTAAAAAAAACCAAGAAATAATGATGGTCTTTTAAACAAGTTGATGTCAATTAATGAAGTGCCACATGATAACGATCATAAAATTTCTATTAGAAAAATTGCTGGAACTTTGGAGCTTAGCAAGAGTGACGTTCAAAGATGTCTAAAAATTTTAAGATTAACTCCATACAAAATTCAGACTTATCAAAAATTGTACGAGTCAGATTATGAAAAACGAGTAATGTGAGACTTTACTTGACTCATTAAGAAACGAACCCAATTCATTATGAATTATGTCTGATGAAGCAATGTTCCACATTAATGGCATATGTAACAAACATAATTGTAGAATATGAGGTTCTCAAAAACCAATTTCTTCCAATCAATTTGTTGTTATGCGTCAAACTGCCACAGCATGAGTTGATTTTATGCATCAAAATACGTTCATATGAAACTACTAATTAAAAATGTACTACTACTTGAAACCTCGAATATCTTTGTTGTTATTGGAACAAAAGAAAGAAAACTATACATTTTTGGAAAGGAGAATGATTGCTCTTTCGAATAGGATCAGAAATTATAGGGTGATCCATTTAAAAAAATACATATTTTCCCCTTTGAATTTGACCAACATTAGTAAAACACCCTGTGTTGATGAGATGAAATGCCAGCCAAGCCTAAAAAATCTCTTTGATAAACTAGTAAAACTAGTGAAAACCCCATCTCTTTGGAGCAATTAATAAGCTGGGCATTTATGTTTAAAATCAGTCACTCTTATTTGGGACACCCTGTATTTAAGTGGTAGTAAAATTTGCTATTAAAAATCAAACTTACAGTACAATCGCTATAACTAAATAAATTTCACCGAATAAACTTTCCATTTCGCTTCATGTGAATTATTTCCTGCAACATTTAACTTAAAACTGTAATTCATTGTCAGTCGGGGCATAGGTACAGCCCGAGAAGTAGATGTCAACGGTAGACTTTTCGAAAGGTAATTTTCATAATTTTAAGGTGTTATAAAATACTCTAATATTGAACCTTATATATTTGCGACCAGCAAATGTGGCTCACGAAATTGTTATAAGAATTTAAAACGAAAAAACCTCCTTTCTTCAGTTTTTTGTTAATAACACGGAAGCTTATGAAGTAATCGTAATGGTGTCAACAGATGAATTGTCGTTTTTCAGCTTATGGCATTAAATCCATATTGAATCTTCGTGTAAAACAAGTTCTTTGTGCAGGAAGAGCAGGTACCATGGTACAATTTCTTTTGTTGAATTGCAATTTCTGACTACAATATTTTTTAGTAGGTCTGGAAGCGTTATAGATAGTCCGATTTAAAGTTTGAAAACGGTTTTAAAAATAAAGATATGGAGTTAGGAAATATAAATTTTCTATTTGTGCTCAAATGTTGCGAAGTGGATGAAAACCTATCGGGAATACGGCCGAAAATTGCATTGCATGTCGCGCGGCATATGCACTCTTTGCATTTGATCATGCTGTTAGATTTGTTTAAAAGCTGAGTGATAAAGTGATTTTAAAATGGTTTCTACTAGGTGTGTTCTTTTTGACTGAGATCTCAGCTCACTTCAGTTAAAGTGATCTGAGATAAAGTGATGTAAGTAAGCACCAAAAAGAACGAACTACTCAATTGAAACGCTCGATCTGCCGACGCATGCGTGAATAAGAGACAAAGCATATAAATTCGTATCAGCATCTAATAATGTTATTGTATCCATAATTATATCTGTTTTATTTAGTCAATTAATAATTTGTAACATAAGAAAATTAGGTTATGTGTGTTTATATGTAAACAAAATCAAATATTTCTTCATCCCCTCCTCTTTATTTCCAACTCGTTCAAGACTTTTCGTAGTCCCGCTGGAAGATTACATTTTGATTCCGAGAAAAGAACAGACTACGTACCTCGTAATTCTACAGAAAAATCCCAAAATTTCATTAATCGGTTGTCATTTTCATTGAATAAGTGATTTCTTAACGACAGTCGGCCGTTAAATAATCTCAACTAACGGAGGCTGTTAACTTTTCAATTGTCATCTGAATACCATTATATCAAAATAACAGTATTGGTTCGGGAGCGGTCAATGCTGCCATGTGCAATAATAGGTTCAATGATAAAAAAGTGATATTCTTATTTATGCAAATATGGCCCATTTTACGTACCGATTTTATATCTATATTGTAATGTTTTTCTTATTTATTCAAACTGTTTTTACCGTGGGATAAAATTATACACTCACTATGGCTAATTACTATTGATTTATTGAAGAAACACTTACACACTATAATAAACCTAATTTATATACACACTACTTAATGTCTACTAATTTATTTACACTCGGTATAATAATTGTCCTAATTTATCTTCAACACTATTTATATTCACTATCTGTTCACTCACTGTATACTGAAACTGTTTACCGGTTCACTGTATACTGAACAACTCTCCAATTCACTCAAAAACCCGCGTATACATAGTCCTCCGTAACTCCAGCAACTTCTTGAATATATAGTTGAAATAATACCCTTCTTGGTGTGCGTCATCGATTTCTATCACATTACGTAGGAAGAAATGGAATATAAGCTGTAGCTAGTATTGGTTCTGGAAAGTACTTAACCCCTTCACTGCTAAATTCTTAAAAATAAGTCATGCCACCAGTGCGCAATTATTTAGCGGTTGCGAATAAATCCGACTGGAGCAGCACGTGCACGAAAAAAACCATATTTTCAAACACGGTAATTCGTCACCAAACTGCTCCAAACGTATATACCCGCAAACGCTATAAAAACTTAGACATCGAAATATAACATTTATATACTTATAACTTTACAGTGTGGTACCGCTTGAAGCAGGGTACTATGCGTAATGGAACATAACACCTAAATTTGGTGACGAGTCCCCAGTGCTCAAGTCGTGTGGAATGAAGTCACGTGATTTAGTCTTCATTGCTCAAATCGTTGTCACATATTGTCTGATATTTGTTGTAAGTGTCATACGATAATCGATTTCAGCACATAACATAAAAATAAATGCTTGCGTATATAAACGTCTCGCGCACTGAGGGCTCGAAAAAATCTGCGAATATATCAGGCTTGAGCAGCCAAAGGGTTAATAAGCTATGTTAGGTATAAACCCATTAAAGTGGTGCAATTTTGATATATATACAGGGTGGGGCAATCTTCTGACATCGGAGGATTACATCGTTGTGGTGATAGATAGAACTTTATAGTTTAGTGTGAGCTAATATAGTTACTGAGAGCACATTTTGAAAATACTTTCGATTCTACAGGGTGTTCCAAAACCACGTAGCAGCACAAACTTACATTTTTTTTAATGGAACGTACTATATTTTGTTGAAGAATCGAAAAGATCTCACCGAGAGCGTTACAAAAATATAGCACTCTAATATATTATAAGGGTGTTTTACAAAGATATGGCCAATTATTAGCAAAAAAGACCTCCTCTTTAACACTCTGCAGAACAGTAAATTAAAATAAATCAACAGGTCTTTGTGCTCAAATGTCATACACACATCATTGGCTGTGCTCAGTATTAATTACTTTTTTCATCTGTGGCTTCTTTAATACAGGGTGAAACAAAACGCAAATCAAGCAATATCTCAAAATTTTTAAATGAACCACCCTATAAGTCTTTTTACAATGTGTTAGTACAATTAATAAACTTTCAAACGATGTAGTAAACTTAGGGCATTAGTTGATGGAAAATCGTAGATATTTTATGATAATGGTCAAAAACAAGTATTTCACATAAACAAATTAAATGGTATTAAATTTTTACATGCAACATCTTGTGAATTTTAACATTTCTAAGGCATAAATTCTAATCGTAATTTTGGATGCATCTAAAATATCTTTGACTTCTACTCTTACCATTAGAGGAAGGAAAGAAGGAATTATGTTGGAAGAAATATTTTTGTTTACTGTAAGTAGGCTAATGTCATTATAGTAGGTACTGATTAATATAAAAGCAGTTTGTAGTCTTTACGAAATAATTACTCAAGTCACCACAAACAGTATATCTTAGTTATGTAAAATGCAAGCTTGTAATTCATTTTCCATCTTTTTCTATTTTTGAAAAACTAACAATTATGAAAACCAACATTATAAGAACACTCACATTTACATAAATGAACATTGACATTCTATAAAAAGTATAGTAGTTTATGCTAAGTGTTCAAAATGGCGATCATTGACTTCCATACAATTCTTTTCAAAAACGAGGATCTTTCTCTTTCCAACATAGCTAGAGTTATTGTGGAAAATGGGTTACGTTTGATACACAAGTTGCTTGATGTATCCCCATAAAAAGAATAAAAAGAAATCCATCGGTGTGAGATCTGGATATCGAGGAGGCCACGAAATTGGTCCACCACGTCCTATCCGCCTGCCGGTAAAATTTCTGGTATACAGATGCTCCATCTTGTTGGAACCGCAAGTTGACTATTGTGTTTGAATCAACTTCCTAAACACAAACGAAGAATACAGCAATATTTCTTTGACATTTATTAGTAGATACTATTTTGATAGTAGCCCATTTGATATAATCAAAAATATGGCTTGATTATATTTCGCCCATTCTCAAACAAGCCTATAATAACAATTCTTGAAAGTGAAACATGAATAAATATAAAATTTTTGGTAATTCCAGGTAGTACCTATACGGTATTAGCAAACATTTTATTTCATTGATTAGATATTGTAGATGCATCCAAAATTACGATTAGAATTTATGCCTTAGAAATGTTAAAATTTACATTTAAAAATTTAATACCATTTAATTTGTGTATGTAAAATACTTGTTTTTGACCATTATCATAAAATATCTACGATTTTCCATTAACTAATGCCCTAAGTTTACTACATCGTTTGAAAGTTTATTAATAGTACTAACAAATTGTAAAAAGACTTATTATTAAAAAAGTAATTAATACTGAGCACAGCCAATGATGTGTGTATGACATTTGAACACAAAGACCTGTTGATTTATTTTAATTTACTGTTCTGCAGAGTGTTAAAGAGGTCTTTTTTGCTAATAATTGGCCATATCTTTGTAAAACACCCTTATAATATATTAGAGTGCTATATTTTTGTAACGCTCTCGGTGAGATCTTTTCGATTCTTAAACAAAATATAGTACGTTCCATTTAAAAAAATGTAAGTTTGTGCTGCTACGTGGTTTTGGAACACCCTGTAGAATCGAAAGTATTTTCAAAATGTGCCCTCAGTAACTGTATTAGCTCACACAAAACTATGAAGTTCTATCTCTCACCACAACAATGTAATCCTCCGATGTCAGAAGATTGCCCCACCCTGTATATACTGTGTTCAAATAATTGCATACAAGTATTAATTAATGGAATGTACCTATTTTAAATGTCTGATATTTGATATTTGCAAACTCTCGATAGATGTGAAAATGGAGGTATGTTTATGGCAAATGTTTTCTATAATATTTGTTGAATTTCTAAAATTTTTTACTATTTTCCCGATTAACAACCCTAAAAATGTATCAAATATAATTACCTGCTTGTTTGACTAGGCGAATGGGGAGTAACTAGTGTCTTTGAAGATAAATTGTAATTTTTAATAAGTTGTAAAGGCGGAGGTTCTTTAATAAGAAGTGCAGTTTCTTTTCCCGTAACCATTTCAAAATTACTTTTTCTTCAAGCTAAGTAATTATCATTTAACACATCATAAAAATTGAGGAGAACTGATAAAATCACATATTCAACAAATTATTAATACATGATTATTATTTGTGTTGAAAATTAACATAAAAGCGACAAATGTTAAACTGAAATTTTCAACTGTAGAGATGTATGTTAACAGTTTTGTTATCATGACATGGTGTCATATTTGTTTACCTGAATATTTATTACCATCTCATTCAAAGTAACTTCAATGTACATATTTTTATACGAACAACATTTAAATTTCGTCTGAGGACAATTTTTAATTTCAGCTCCCACATGACACACCTGAAATAGTTCCTTTAGCAACTTAGTGGCATGATATTCCTCACAATTTTATTATAGGTAGGTACCAGCATTGTCTAATATAAAGACAATAATAATATTAGACAATGGTACCAGTCAAGATCTCAGATAAATTTTAAGGGTGTTCGAAATTAGTCACAGAGGGTTTTCTTTGAAAAGAACAAGGGACGGGTGGATTTTTCAGTATTTATACTTTTTTAAATCTAGAGAGAGGGTTGTTTTTATATTTATAATGATTATATTTTTCTTGTTTTAAAAAATCTTAAGGCGCAACCATATTATTTCACGATTTGCGATGGCAATGCCAGTTGACAAAACCAACAACTGTAAAAACGTCTACATACATTGTGTTGGCATTCATTTAGAGCCTCCGCACACGGGTCGTTTGACATTCGATGCGGATGCTTCTCGAAGTCGAAACGTTTCTCCCTCCATTCCACTTCGTAGGTAATGTAACGTAGGTCGTAGGCATAGATAACATAACCACCGTCCATAAATTTATGGACGGTGACATAACACTGGTCGTAGGTCCAACAACGGGTCGATTTGCGGTCGATAGGTAGTCGAATTGATTGCGTTTTGAGCGTCAGTCGAACCCTGGGAGCTGCTGAGAACGAGAAATTTCGAGTGTGACGATAGTTTCGCGTGCAATATGTAGTGATTGGCTGGAGATATAGCTTCCAATAGAGCAACGTAACACTCTTTTGACATTCTATAGAATGCTAAAAAAATTTTATCACTCTCCTGTAATTCTCTTGCAGCAACAAACAACCGACAATGAAAATTACGCTCTATGTACGGATGTATCTATAATTTCCGCTTCCTTTTTTTTATCCGACGGTACATATGAGAAATAACAGCGTCCTCTTCATCACTTGAACCACTCATTATAAAAAAGGAGTGAACTTGTTGGAAGACATACGCGAACTGAGACAAATAAAAATCGCCCCGTGTACGGTTAACCTCCGATTGCATCGCATAGTTCGTATGTGACGTTCATTCCGCTTCGACTTCGAGACGGATCCGCTTCGAGTGCCAATCGACCCGTGTGCGGAGGCTCTTAGTTTAAGCCCGGGTCTCATTAGGCTGGTTGCCAGCCGCGAATTAAGGAAGCAGCTACTATAAGATTGGTGTGACCACGAAATTCGCAGCTGACACGACCAGCCGGCGAGTATTTGCCAGCGGCTGACGAAGTTGGACATGCTCAACTTTTGGTAGCAGGCAGCGGCCAAGGATGTTAGATGAGAATAGGATTGATTAAAAACTGAAAACTGTCAGCCGAGTTTGATGACGTCACTGGTTACCCATGCGCACGTCGCCTTGCGCGAATTATGAAACTGTGAAATTCGTGGTGTTATTTATTTATTTTCTTAATTTTAATAACAAAAAAATGAAGTATTTAATATATAAGCAAAACCTCTCAGGTCACATTTTTTCAACATGTTTTTTCTTAATAATTTCTTTAAGGTAGATGCCTATTCTGGGTATAAATCATGTAAGTCAAAAGACATTCCTTTTACTTTAAATAATAATAATTAATTGGGCGATTTAAAAGCAAGTTCAGGGGATAGTATTCTGGAAAAGCAGAAGCCATTAGTTGGCAACTGCAAATGTTTAAGATAATCCGGATAAGAATGATGGAGAATATGTTTACGCACCAAATATTATAACATGACAAATTAATATATGTGAAATTTTAATAAGTTAATTTTTAAGTGTAATTTTCAATAAGCAATTGATAAGGAAATACACTACTTTATCAATAACAACGTGCAACAAGTAACGGCTACGAGTTTCGTCAGTTACACTTATTACAAGACAGCTCAAAATCTGTCTTTGTTTAATACACATAGAAAGAGAAGATAAACATATAATTGATGGAACACCAATGTCGACAAAAGAACGTTGCTGTGACGTCACTGGTTACCCAAATGGCTAGCGTTGCTCTTATGGGATTAATCCATACTATTCTCATCTAACATTCTTGGGCAGCGGCGACTAAAAGGTCACGTGATCCACTCACGCTCGCTAGCGCCAGCTAGCAGCGCAGTCTGACAATGATCTGATCACCTGAGTCGTACGCCAGCGTCGAGTAGACAAACACGTGGTATGTTGTTTAGACGTAATTATACTGTTGTTTTTATTTGTGAATTTTGTATAAAAACACCGAGATCGTGTTATGGGGCACTCTAAATAGTACAGGGAATGAAGCATTTCACCTGGCAATTTTTTCGTCCATCATGGATTGACTTGTAATTTTAACAGAAGGTAGGTGATAGCCCAAGGATCAAAATCTATATCGAACCGAAGGGTGCTAAAGCCTTGGGGTGGTTGCCACCCCATCTCGGGGGTGAAAATTTTTTATTACATTTTAACCACAGGAATCGATTGAAAAAGTGATTCTAAGCAAAAAATGTTCCATACTTTTTTTTTGTAAAATCAATATTCTCCAAGTTATTCGCGATTGAAAGTAACGCTTTTTAGAGGAAAAAATCGACGTTTTTGATATGTTTTTAGCGGATAACTCGAAAATTATGCATTTTATCAAAAAAACTGTGGAGATCAAAATTGTAGCTTCTAAAAAACAAGCAAAACCCTTTTTTTATAATTTTTCTAAAACCAATAGGAACCGAGATATGGCCCATCAATGATTAGCTTTTTTTCCCAAATGCAAAATGTGATAGATTCAAAGTCAAATACCGGAAAAATGATGTAGAAAACTCATAGAACCTCTTTCAAAGTGCATAATTAGATCTTTCTTTAAAAAAAAAGGTCTGTAGCATCAAAATTGAGTTAATTATGACAAAAATAATGTCAGTACTGAATTTTTATACAAAAAGATCGGTGAAAACAACCCCCTGACTATCCCCCTAATTAGAATTGATCTTTACCCTTGTGCAATTCTCTTTGTACATGTATGGTTAATATGTCCAAGAAGTTTGACCAATTTAAAATTCATAGTTTTCGAAAAATTATGGCTCAAAGTAAAAAGTTATTTTTCATAATTTTGTATTTTTTACCCTTTCTTTCAAAATAACTCCGAAAATATTAGAGGTACAAGCAAAGTTAAAAAACGAAATTGTAGCTTTTTTTATGACAAAAATTTTCCTGTAAGTAGATTTTTTGTACAGTTAATATTTGACGAGATATAACCGCTTAAAACGTCTATTTACGCACGAGCTCCACCTTTTTTTAGCCCTTTAAACTCACCCCATTTAAAAACGAAAGGGTCTAAAGAGATTTAACTTACAGATCCTTGTAGTTCTTGAAAAACCCTACAAAATCGTTTTTGAATAAACTTTTTATTATCAAAAATGAAGTAAATACGTTAAAAAAACCAATCGATTTTTTTTTCGAAAAATTCCAATAGTATAGTGCACTTGGAAGCATAATAATGTACAAAACCGGTTTATTCGGCAGTGGGGCGTTATATATACGAAATATCTAATACAATAGTTTATAAAAATTGCAATGTTGTGAAGGGTGTTTTTTAAAGGTTGAAAAGTTATTTAATGCACGTGACACATTTTTTTTACAACAGAATTATTGAGCAAATCCCTATTAGCATTAATTATTTTTCTCTTGACAAAAATTTTTTCTAGTTACTAGAGGCTACAAGTTTAAGAATATCCCTTTTTCTTGCTCAAAACGAATGAAATATTTAGGATCAGAACCTGTAAATGACACAGATCTTTTACGTAACATTTACGTACCCGTTATGCCATCAGTCATTTTTGGTTGATCGCGAATTTTAAACTCATGGCATATAAGTTCAACTAATTTTATCTTGGTAGGTTATTTCAAGTAGCAAATACGTTAAAGACAATCTCCTATGTGTATACAAAATTATGTTGCACAAGTTTGTGTTGAACTACTATCTCTGGATTCTCAAAATATTTGAATTAGTTCATTATTGTCCTAGGTTAATAATAGAGAAAATTATTAACCATTAATAGAGAAATTCAACTTCTCAGTTGGCTAGAAAAAGCAATAACTGTCAACTGCATAGCTAGCAGTGGAAAAAAAATATATTGATTGAGAATAGACCTTGTTGCCGGAAGACATCTTGTAGTTGCAGCGATCGTTATCCACCTATCCGTTTTATGAAAACTGATAGAAAATAATTTTTAAAGTAAACTGTAACTTAGCCTACGGCATTAAGGTGTACCTAAGATTACGCCAATGGTTTATATTTATTTAGGGTCTCGTCGATAGAACAAGGACAAATATAGGTCTCGTATAGACCATAGGGAACGAGTAAACAATGACACTTGTAACGTAATCTTGTTAATCTACCATTTCTGTGGTTACAGTCTCCTTTTCAGATTACAGTTACAGTCCTATATAAACCTATAGATAGACAACGGTCGCCGCAACCAGCAGCAACCACAAGATGCCTTTAGTTAGAACGGTCTATCATCAATAGATCTGGAAATATTTGGAAGTAGTTGTTAGCTCAGATTCTCTTATAATAATTATTAACATATTTAAAATTTACATTTCTCATTCATTGAAAGTTCTGAGTATATCTCATTTTGAATGTACCTACTTAAAAGTAGAAAAAATGAGGTTACCTTTCTTATTACAATAATTAAATGCAATAATATCTCACCTGATAAATGTTTGTTAAACTTAATGACACAAAAGATGAAGGTAATATTTTCAGAATTTCCACATTGAAAACAAAAATATTTGCTTTAAGTAAATAGGCTCGTACATTGTGTCTACTTAACTCGACACATATTTCTTATCAATTGAAAAGCGATAAATACATTGATAATCTCGTTATAAGAGGTTTAAATCAAATTTATCCAATACTGTATTACAAAATTAACAAAATCAATTAAATTAATCGAAATATAAGTGAGAATTCCACTATGAAAATATTTATGTTTCAAAACTTCTTATAAAGTACGTCGCAATATGTACAAACCTCGTATATTATTTAAACAACTCATTATTATTTAATCTTTAATATGTATTTATGTACTTATGTTCATATCATTAACTTTTGCCATACTTCATTGCATCCACAACATAATAAATTGTATTAAAAAATAGAAATTTCAGATTTATCATAAAACTAGCTGACCACAGAATATTTTTAAACATATCAACTACTTCATTCGCATCAATAGACCTTTTTAACGGAAGACATCTTGTGGTTGCGGCGACCGTTGACCACCTATAGATTTATATAGGAACTAATAGAAGCTAACTGTAATATTAAATGGAAACTGTAACTTAGGACTTGGACAGCTGTGCCTAAGCTTACAGCAACGGTATTTTTCTTCTCTTTTTTTAGGGACTCGTCCAGGGAATAAATACAATTTATACTTTTATTTTTCTGGAAGAAATATAACGTTGCCGTAATCTTAGGTACACCTGTCCAAGCTCCAAGTTACAGTTTCCATTTAATATTACAGATAGCTTCTATTAGTTCCTATATAAATTTATAGGTGGAGAACGGTCGCCGCAACCACAAGATGTCTTCCGTTAAAAAGGTCTATTCCTATCACTCACGAGAAGTTAAGGAGTTCAGTCTGTTTTCACTCGTTGAGTGAGTGAGCAAGTAGTTTTTAAGTCGTCTTACGCTTGAAAATGTCCTTTTGGAAGCAGGTATGGTAACCAATATTTGCAACAATGTGTTAATATTTGGATATAGTTTTTGGTCACAAAAGGTCCAAAGCTGATGTATATTTTTCGGTGCAGAATACATACAAAATACCCCTTAGTTTTCACAACCGGCAGCAAAATTTGACCTCTGGACGTCTATTCCTGAACAATGAGCGGCATAGATTTATGGCGAACGATCACATGAGACGATCGTCGTTATATTCTTTGCCCTTGATCCGATATTATTGTTCTCATGAAAATCATACGCTCCGGATCGCATCGCAATTTTGAACGTTCACATGTAGGTTCAAGAATTAGTGGATTTCGACCGTGGGAGTCGATAGATCGCACGGGATAGACCCCATCGTATGAGAGAAGCAGCGGATCGTATGATTTTCAAGAATAGCTACCCTGATAGTTAATTGAATTGATTGGGGTTGAGCTACGCCCGTGAGCTGAAACGACATACGCTGGCCGGGTTCGAATTTTGACTTGACAATAGGTTAAATGCCTTTTATGATTTTTATGGAATTCTATGGCGCTCCCTACGATGGGATTCAATTTGTTGGGCTACGACTATGTACGGTGACTCCGACCCAGTTTTGAGCTGACTCCTGGCGGTCATTTCCCAAACATTGACAATTTTTGTTGACCCATTTTTTGGAATATCCGTACTAAAAAATCCCCTTGGGTAATTATAGTTATTTATGTACCAAGGGTATAAATAGATGTTTATGCCTTGAGAGCGACGTCTTACGAAGCCGAGGGTTTGTAAGTCGCCCGAGGGTATACACATCTGTTTATGCCTGCGGTACATACAAACTTTTATGTCATACTAGTTCGTTATTGCAATCCAATCTCAATACAAATCATTGTTTAAAAAAATCCGGTTTGAATTGATAGGTGAATGTTGACAAACGTATATGTCATAATATCACAATAAATTTTATGTGTCAAAGTTAGAAGTCAAAATGAACGAAGATTTTGGAATTCCTGACGAAATTATTGAAAAAGCAAAGAAAGCAACTGTAAATCTGTTGCAAAAAAAGTCTAAAGAAGCTGACGACATGGTTATTAAATAAGTTGGACAAAAAATGATTTCTCTTTATTCCCGCACGGGTATAAAGTACGACATTAGATAGTTGGTAACTAATCAATAAAAACACAATAATGAACTAGTATGACATGAAATATTTTTTGGATCTCTTTTCCCTTCAAATTGAAAAATGTATCACAAACTTTGTATTTATTAACTCGTGGTCATTAGGGGTGTGATAAGAGGCAGGCTATACTTTTTTCAAGGAATTATGTCATAATACTACATTTTTAAACCCTTAAACATTGTCTGACTTGCATTGCACCTACCTTATTTATGTCCAATGACCTTTTTATATTTACATATAATGGAGATTTCGGGACAATCATTTTTTTCAACTACTAGCTGTGATGTTGACAATTATTGCTTCTTCTAGCCAACTGAGAAGTTGAATTTCTATAAGTGGTTAATTTTTTTTTCTATTATTAACCTAGGTCAACAATGAAAAAGTTCAAATATTTTGAGAATTCAGGGATAGTTCAACAAAAACTTGTGCAGCATAATTTTCTATACCCATACATATTTGCTGCTTGAAATTACCTATCAAGATAAATTTATTTGAATAAAAATGCCATTAGTTTAAAATTCGCGCTCAACCAAAAATGACTTATGACACAACGAGTACGTTCATAATATATCAAAAACTGACAGTGTACTTGTCAGTCAGACGAAGGAGTAAACGCTTCTCGTGGTGCGTATACACCATGGTGCTGAAGATATTTATAAACCTCGCACCTTATTCTGCTCGGGGCAAAGCCACTAGGTGAAATAGTTTTGGTGCTCAGTCAATAATAATAGTCTTCACCACCTTGGTGTATAATATACTATTATTATTGTCTTAGAATTTTAGGTGGTAATAAACAGTTCACCCTGAAAGACTAAAACCATAGTATATATGCTAAAACTAAGTATGTGGCGTCATAGAGCAAACAAAGTGCATTATTAACCGGATGCGAAGCGAATTGTGAAAAATGTATTTGAATAATTGAAATATCGACGTGGTAGTATGAGCGATGCAGCAAAAAAAACTAGTCCAAAGCCCCAATATCCACAGTAAAAAGTTTGGGACCCCCTATCTCTTCAAACGGTTTGATATTTTCAAATGAAATTTTTACATTTTTGAATTCCTTGTAAAATTCTTCATACAGTATAAGTTTCCATTCATCTTCTCATTGAATAATTGAGGCTTTAATCAATAATTTATCGTTTTTGACTTAGTTAGCCATGGATGGAATGTCAAACGGGGAGTAAGGCAACATTCTAAAAACTTGACAAAAGGGCGTAATTTTAAACATTCATTATAATTTTCTTAATTGGTTTAATTTTTGGAACGAAGTTCCTTATCGCGCGTTGTGAAAGGAGGCTAGACGGATAAAATTCTTACGAAAAGTTTTGTCACGACACTTTTTGATATAGGAAGCTATTGTAAGCTGTGCGCATCGCATGTTTCTCTGTCTGTATCTTTCTCTCTTATAAAAAGCAAATAAATTGAAAAAAATTTCACCATAGTCCGGGCGCGAACCATCTACCTACGCGTCTATAACAAGGCATTCAACACATGCTGCCATGAGCTCTCATGTGTATTAGATGCGAAGAAAGGTATTACATGCTGCAATGTGCGATTATATACAGATAATAATAATAAATGCTTTTGTATTTTTAGCAAGTACGCACTATAACCTCTCTTTATTATTGTGCTAACCAAGTCATACGCATTATAATCTCCACATTTTGTGTGTTTAGCAAGTGTACGCGTCATAATTTTAATAAATTCAAAAACAAATCATATTTTAATATTACAATTTCAGAACGTATGTATTTAGCAAGCCGTGCGTGTTTTAACCTATACGCTGTTGTGTTTACGAAGTCGAGAGAGTATATATATATATATATATATACATGTATATATATACACTCTGTTGTTGTGTTTACAAAGTCCCGCGCATCTATGACATGTATGAAAGAATAGACAGACAAAGTACATATATATATATATATATATATATATATATATATATATATATAT
>CAJUYG010001003.1:69626-84414 GCA_910591675.1 Galerucella calmariensis | reverse complement strand
TATATATATAAATGTTTCGGTGTTTCGGTCTGTGTATGTATATGTACAATTCCTTCACTAATTAATCGAAAGGAACTTCGTTCCATCCGGGTGTCCCTTGACACCTCTCAAGTTTTTTTTTCTTTGAATAAATAAATTGTTATGTTGCCAAGTTTTTAGGATGTTTCCATATATTAAGATTATTGAATGACGTTATACAGTTAATTAGGTGACAATATTCATATTGATAGCTGGATAATTCCATTCAGCATTGTTAAATTCCAATAAATAAATTATAATTCCTTAATTTTATGTTTTAGAATCTAACTTTATTACTAAATCCTTAAAGCCAGATGTTGGATCAACGAAATATTGTGAAACATTATTTACCTTAAACCATCTTGCCTGAACGATCCCGGTGAATAATATAACAAAGAGCTATTGGCGGTTGAAACTCGTCCCAAACTTGGAGCGTTCGACAGTTTGGTAAGACTGGAAAATGTATGAATTCGATTAAGATTAGGAGCACTCGGGGTGGATAGGAAACGCTGACCATTTCTATAAGGCTGTGGTAATGCATCGCCCGAAATTTTATAATGTTGCTCTTCATATAAGCTTTTCAGTTCATCTAATTCATCTATAATTCCTGATTGGTAAATGAAATTGTCGTTTGGAGTCGTGGTTTGCATTTTAGTCAGTTTATTTCATCTGTTGGTAGTTTGTGGTGGGTGCTTTATAGACGACATTTGGAAGGTTGAACTGAAATAAAAATAAATTTATAAAGTTGGAGGTTTAAATGAGTATTTTTGGAACTAGTTTTTTTTAGTTCTTTACGCCAGGTTATGTTTGAGCGACCAGGGGTCGCGACGCAAAAGATCTGATCGTTACGCGTTACGTTACGCTACGTTATGTTACGTTGCTTCGTTATGTGCCTTGCTTGCATGCTTGTGCTCTCTCCTTAGTCTCTCTCTCGTTTACGGAGCAACGATTCATATGCTCCGGCCGGGATTCGAACCCGGGCCGCCCGCGTGGAATGCGAGCATTCTACCACTAAACCACCGATGCTATATTAAAATTCTATGCAAAGCTGGTATTCGCAGTGCTGGTGATCTACTTGAATTTGTTTCTGATACATTTTTACTATTATTTCCATAATTTTTTTTGCGATTTTGCGATTAAGGGGTCTAGCACATTTACTTTTCGAAATACAGGGTGTTGAAATTTTGAAAACTTGAATGTTTCAATTCGATAACTTTAAAATGGATGGATAAATTGATTTGACATTTGGCAGGTTGTTTTTAAATGTAAAAGGGCATATTTTGAAAGAAATGGTAGCTTGTGCAACTAGTGTGGATATGATGGCCATATCGCACGAGGACGAAGTTGGAGCACGACGCCGTAGGCGGAGTGCTCAATCGTTCAAGTGCGATATGGACAATCCACACGAGTCGAGCAGCATATTTTTTCTACGACCCACTTAAGAAAAATCTAGAAAATAAAAATGTCTATAAACTGTAATATAAATTCAAATTAAAAATTTAACAATTCAATTTTATGTTTCCACTAATTTTGTGGTAAACGTACAGTTCTTGAATGTCCAATTTGTTTAATGCTACGGTTTCCTTTTTTAAATATACGATGCTGTTATAAGTAGATGAAGGGTACCGTACAATTAGCTATAATAATGAATATTCTGCTAAATACTTCAATCGTCTACCTGTTGTTATTAATATCAAGCAGAATAATTATTTCAAAATAAAATTAACAATAAAAAAAAACTTCTTCAAGGGGAATCGAACCCGGGTCTACCGCGTGAGATTCTGGTTTGCTTACTACTCGACCACCAAAGAATATGCAAATTGTTTATCTATAACGTCGAATGTATTACATAATTTTTGCTTAAAAAGAACTAAAGTTCCTACCGTGTGTCCCGCGACACGTTATACCTTTTTTTTTGGCTTGGACTCACGTCATTCAGCCAATTTTGCTGAAATGAGTTGAAACCAAATTTATAAAATATAATGTACAAATTCTAGTTACGCCCGTAACCAATCCATTCATTTATAACCGAATTATTATTTTTCCAAGTTGACAGCAGAGCTGTCAATCATAGTCCACATGGACGATTTCCTTCAGTTTTGCCGCTTCATGGGTCATAAATCTTTCCTGTGTTCGGCGACATTTATACAGGGACTAAAAGTTAAAGAAACCCATATGAATGTGATCTTCCAATAAAGCAATAAAATTCAAAACGAAACTTTCAATTCCACTTCATGAAAAAATGCAACTTTGCTATTTAGGCTACGAAATGCTGTAAATTGAATCAATTCCACTTTGTATTTTGGTCATCAATAACATGACCAAATAAAAATATCATGTAAGTATACCATGTAAAGCAGTTTATAACTAACCCACTTTATCAGGTAACACATCAATTTAGTTGAAAAAGGAGTATGTATAGGTATATTCGTTTGAGAACCCGCTGGAAAAATGCTTCAATTAAAAGCCTTTCCAACAGCTGGTTTTATGTCTGCAGGCAACTTGTATTCTCATTTTATAACTTGAAAGGTAGCGATAAATTGGAATTTTACGATAAAATATAATCTCTGAATTAATACAGGCGACTATTTTAATCTACAGTGTGTCCAGAATATATGATCATTAGTGGACTGTTTGATAATTGATATTTTAAACTAGCTCTGGTTTAACAGAGTAAGTCTTAAGTTTTGGAGCGCTTCAATTAATACAGAAACGTTCACAAGGTTTTCATAAATTTTGATTGGAAAGGGTTTTTTGACCGATCTTATAGTATTTACACTAATGTCTGATCTTTCGCTTTTCTACAAATATGTATAATAATCTTCTATTTCAAAAGTATCGCCCTTTATGGATGTTATATTGAAAATAATATCTAGAATTGGTAAAGATGATATTTTCAATTTCAATGGACCTTAAAGTTTAGACAATATTTTGCATTAATTGTCTAATTGTCTAACTTTTTATGTTAGATACAAATTTAAAAATATATACAATGAAATTTTTCAGTTAAAAGTTGTTGTATTTGCGCCGATACACATTTCTAAAATATTTTGAGGTATACTGGGTGCTCAGCCTAAGCGAGACACCATGATGTTTACTTCTTTTCAATTGGACACCCTATACTTTTGTTTACCATCAAATTCAGCGCTGAATTCTGCATTGAATTGAACTATATAGTTTTACAAGATGGTAAAATAATATACTAGCAGTTCCATTTAAAAAAATGGAGTTTTTGCTAATTGGAATCTCCTGAATTAATTAAACACAAACGAAACTTTTACTCTTCTCAGGCACTTCAGCCATCCACCAACTTCGTACCTACAAATAAGTTTAGTTGCTAATCACTGATAATAGAGTAAGATCCCAGAGCGATGAGATATAACTTATTTTTAAATGGATGAAATGTTAGGTTTTCAGTAGCATCCCGTGTGCTTTGAATGCCTGTGTGCTTGTGGAGCTAGCCTAAGGGCACCTTGGCAGCTAGGTATCAGGTGAGAAAGATAACTAAAAATAAGAGTTACTTAACTTAAATTTGTATGTCTTATTTTTATATATGTTTTGTAGAATAATATTCTAGAGTAGTATCATAAGTGTCAGACACTTTCCATGCACCAAAACTTTTGTCAGACGCTTTAAGTGTACGTTCAGACAGGCAGCTATGGCGCGATGGGCGATGCGTTGCGATGCGATGCAATTAATCGTAATCGATTGTCTAGATGTGTTTTAACAGGTGGCTATGCGATATCTGTCAGTCGCGTGTTGGCTTCGGTTTTGTGCACAATGGGAAAATTTCGAAGACACATGTTAGCCGAAAGTTCTTTATTAAAATTTATGGTACTAACCAAATTAAGAAAACCAAGACGTAAATGGGTGCATAAAATCAATATTGAGCGACCAGTATTTGGTGAATTTCACCATTTATTTGTTAAGTTAATGGCGGATCCTGAAAAATTTCGTGCATATTTTCGGATGACACTAGATACGTTCAATTATATTGAGAACAAAATAAAACCTGTGGTTGAAAAAATTACCACAAACTGGAGGGAACCAATTACTGTCAGAGAGCGTCTAGCAGTTGCTTTAAGGTAGGTTCTATGATATGATTAAAGAATAAATAAATCAATGTATTGTATGAAAAACCTTTATTACGTACATACTTTATAACTGATGATACTCAGAAAAGTTAGAGCTTGTCGAAGGTGTAGGTGAATATAGTGGTGATGCTACTGCCGATGCCGTTGGCAAAGCATTGGTGTTAACCTGTTGCTGCGACATTTCATTCAAAGTGCTGTTATAAAGAAGTTCTTGAATTTTAAGGCGGAACCACATTTTCGTATCAATACGCATTCTCTTTAAAGCAGGATACAGACTCATTAAATAATGATAATCATCATCCTGTGGAGGAGAATTAAAGCCATCGGATTTCAACAAGGTAATCTTCTCCTGTTCCAATGCAAGGAATCGATCAACGTCAAATTCTTGCTTACGCTTATTATTTCGTTTTTGTTTGAAAGTTGTTGGACGCTGTGGCTCATGTGCACCAGGACCAGAAAGGACATTCTGAGTTCGGTGCTCATTTGTCTCTTCCTGAGGGGTTGTTACAAGATTATTGTCCCCACCAGTATTTGTATTAGCAGTATTTTCATTTTTTGACAGATCTTGTTGATACTCCATATCATCCACCTGAGAGAACCCATCAGTTTCATTGTTCGTCTGGATTGAATCGCTAGCTGCCTGACTAACTTCCTCTTCCACTTCAATCAACGACAAATTGCCTGTAAGTTGCCTCGGCACCATTGTATCTCTCAGGAAAAGTAAATTATTGAAATGACACCACGATGAAGTAAATGATGAAGGGGCACTATCACCGGATTTGGGTTTTGGAATTTTTTTAAGTTCTGTTCTAAACACATCTCTTAACGACTTCCATCTTTTTTTTGCTTCCGTAGCTGAAACAATAAAAAATGTGTCACAAGGAAACAGAATAAAATAATTATACCTGCATTAATACCTAAGCAAAATACTTATCAACTTCAGAGTTTTTCATTTTATTATAGATTATGATATTTTGAACTATTTTTTGTAGGTTTCTGGCTACTGGAACATCTTACAGAAGTTTAGCCTTTACTTTTCGTCTTGGGGTATCAACAGTTGCAGGTATAGTACAAACTGTTTGTATTGCTATTTGGCAAGTGTTTGTAACAACGCACATGCCGCAACCCACAGAAGAAATGTTGCTGAATTCCGCTGAAGAGTATTGGAATAAATGGAATCTGCCCCACTGCGTAGGTGCTATTGATGGCAAACACGTAAGAATAAAATGCCCCAAACATTCCGGTTCGATGTACTATAATTATAAGAACTTTTTTTCTATTGTCTTACAAGCTGTTGCCGATGCTAATTGTAAGTTTTTAACTATTGAAGATGGAGCTTACGGCAAACAAAGTGACGGTGGAATTTTCAACTCATCACAAACTTATTCTTTACTGAGAACAAAAAAATTTAGTTTACCAGAAGCAACATTTCTACCCGATTCGGATATTGAGTTTCCATTTTACATTGTTGGGGATGAAGCCTATCCCTTAACGGATTATTTAATGCGGCCATATCCTCGAAGGCAACTTACATCAGAAAATGAAAATTTTAATTATCGATTATCTAGAGCGAGGAGGTGCGTCGAGTGTGCTTTTGGAATTCTTGTCGCCAAATGGAGGATATTAACAAAATCTATTGAAACAACACCTTCCTCGGCTGAGAATATAGTCAAATGTGTCTGTTTACTTCACAATATAATAATTGATTTAGAACGTAATAATGACCCAGTTAACATTGACCCAACATTCATCAATACAGATCAAGCACTCAGTCGAACAAATAATAGAGCATCAAGGTCTGCATATACATTTAGAGATATTTTAAAAACGTACCTACTTAATAGACCTTTATAAAATCAAAAATATTAATAAAAACGTTACTTACTTGTTACATTTAGTTCTTTTGCTACCTCTTCCCATAGATTGCTATGATTGTACCTATTATGATAGTCCTTATTTCTCTGCTCCCACAACGGATTGCGCATTTGCACTAAATTTATTAATTTCTCCACGTCCATTTGTCTTGCTATTTGAGCGATTACTGACGATGAAAACAAACACGCTTGAATTTTAAACCATCGCTCGAAGTAGCGTCGCAATGCATAGGCTCGCATCGCCTCGAGTAGCTCGCTTTATAAACACGCTCATGCGTATTTACAGGTTTTATTTCATCGCATCGCATATCAACGCATCGCCCATCGCGCCATAGCTGCCTGTCTGAACGTACACTTAGCTCCACAAAAAATGAATAGACTTTATTTATTTTCACATGTCTGACTTTCAAATATTATGTTATCGAGGCAAAACTACTACTAAGTTATATGTGCTCCAACAGATCCGAACTATACTCACTCACACATGTCTCACTCGCTCTGGAACGCATTCATAGTGCTCTCGTACTCATACTCCCGGCTGATAATTTTTATGTTTAGGGGCTGTTCGGTCATTCATTACAATTGGTCTGACTAACGAAATATAACTTAGTAATAGTTGCCTTGATAACATATTTGGAAGTCAGACATGTGAAATAACTAAAGTTTATATATTTTTTGCGGAGCTTTAAAGCGTCTGACAAAAGTTTTGGTCCATGGAAAGTGTCTGACACTTACGATACTACTCTAGAATATTATTCTACAAAACATAATATACAGGGGGTTTTCAAATGACACAACGTTTGCATGTTGATTCCTCCCGTAAAATTGGACAAAATGATATAAGGTTTGAGGGGTCCAGCACGTTTACTTTTTGAAATACAGGGTGTCAAAGTTTTGAAAAATTGAATGCTTCAATTCGATAACTTCAAAATGGATGAATAAATTGATTTGACATTTGGCAGGTTTTTTCTAAATGTAAAAGGGCATATTTTGATGGAAAAATATTTTATCGAATTAAAACATTTAATCTTTCAAAACTTTAACACTGTATTTCGAAAAGTAAATGTGCTGGACCCCTTATTTTTTATATCATTTTGTCCAATTTTACGAGAGGAATCTACATGCAAACGTTGCAAGTGTCATTTGAAAATACCCTGTATAAAAATCAGATATACAAATTTAATTAAATTTACTCTTATTTTAAATTACCTTTCTCACCTGATATCTGCCCAGATGCACAAACACACAGGCATTCAAAGAACACTAGATGCTACTGAGAACCTAACATTTCATCTATTTGAAAATAAGTTATGTCTTATCGCTCTGGGATCTTGGACTTTAACGTTTACTAGGCAGGATGCACCAATTTTCGTTAAATCTTCATACATTTATGGGAAAAAATATAAGGCTAGATGCAGGAATTTTAAGCTGAGCTCGATGATAAGCAAAAATACATGGTGTAATATTAAGGGGCATCTACCAAATTCGACCTTGCACAATTATGCTTTGTATATTTTTTTGTTTCCCTACGTCCTCACGTTTAAGTTCACATAACGAAATTTTTTTTAGAAATATGAAAGCCCCGCAACATGTAGGTAGCCAAGCGGTCCAAGCGGATTTTGGTTCACGTACTATTCTATAAGCTTTGTCAGTACTGAACTGAGAGACCGCCGAGACCGGCGAGCGTTGTATCAACAATGGAACGGCACGCGACTACCGAAGCAGAGAGACAATGTCAGTTATAGAAGGATAGAAAAGCGAGAGATGAATTTTTATCCGATATTTTAGTGGTAGCAACCGAATTTCAATAAGGAATTGTACAGTCATAAGTAATTTGAGGATTCTGAGATTTTTATATAGTATTCATAAAGCTTCAAATTAGACTTCTTATCAATTAGTTTTTCCATTTAATCCATATTTAATTCTTTACAAGGGCTCGAACTTTGCTTAATATGTGTTTTTTTTCAAAAAAATTTGGTTAGCATTTCAAAGTTTTTATTCGATGAGAACTCTTAGTTCAACATTAATCTACATGATATATTTTTTTCTTAATTTTCAATACATCCATTACCTCAAAATTCTTTCCCCTTAAAAAAAATTGAGTTTAATTTTGTCTCGCTTAGGTTAAACACCTAGTATAACTCAAAATATTTGAGAAATGTGAATGGGTGCAAACTTTTATTAAAAGCATTCCTTCGCCTTATTTTTTCTAAGTAAGGTATTGCACTTCTACACTCTAATGGGCCACCCTGTATATAATTATTCTCGATAACGGTAGATAGGTAATGCTAACGAATCGTTAAAATTATAATATAAGAAAATATTGTGGTTTAATTTCCCAAACAAAATCATAACTATGATTGAAATGAAAATTGTTGAAACGTGTTTTTGTTGTTGAAAGGATATATTAACCAATTTGTGCGTACAAAATGTATTATTGTGATATTCATAATATCCATTAATAACATAAATTACTCAAATGCCTCAAGTACCGAAATTCTGGAATGAGAAGGATTCAATAATGTGATACTTCAATTTTAGAAATTTCAGAGTGACTGTTCAATACATTTCTTTCAAAAGAATTTATTCGTCAGAAAAATGCACTTACCAACTTGGATGAGATAATTAACAAAAAGAACAAGATAAACTACGACAAAATTGAAAATAAACTGGTAAAATGCTATAAAAAATGTATAGATTGAAATACGTTAATAACTAAATCATACTTTGTAAGCTTGTTAAATAAGTTTTGAATTGAGGAATAAGATTAAGATGGAAATAAAGATAACTGATTTAATCAGAAATGTTATTGTCATAATTTATCTAGTGCGTATCTAAAATATATTGGCCTTTATTGCTTTAAAATTAAGATACTAAATCCAAAAAAAACACGCCAATAACAATTTGCTGGAAGCTCCTTAATGTACAAATGTACAAAGTTTATGATAAAACAAAATTTTTGGATATGCTGCAACCGACACCGATCCGCCACGTCCAACCAATTTATAATACACTACACTTGCAGCTTGATGCCAAAAAATGTTTACGTATCTTTAATGGCAAGAAATTTTAATTACAATGGCTTTGCTTTGACAAATAATATACTTCAGTAAAGAAAATAAAACGTTCACAGATACAAACGTACACTCAAAACTGTTGATAAAGCTTACTTGGGATTTATTAAGAAGACAAATGTATTAAATATATGAAAAGGAAATAGTACCTACCCTGGTTTCCCTTAAAAAAACTGTAATATTTTATGGAACATTTGTTATTAATGCAAGGGATACGAAAGAATTTGGAACAGCCATATTCTATTTATATAATTTAAATACTCACGATTATCTATAATTTCACCTTCAGACACTAATAAACTGCGTTATTTCCTTATTTTTAAACATAGCACGAAGTAAGCCGCACTAACTTCACTAAAAACCAGTTTAGATGTTCGTTATTATTTTAAATAAACTTTTTTCATTACTCACGGTCGTTACAAGAACAATATACATTCACGAGAATATTATGAGATAAGGTAGGTATACCTCGTGGAACTCATATCATACCGTGTAGTGTAGGTCGAGTCAAACGTTAGAAGTAGAAATAAATATTTTCATTTACTTATAAATATTCAAATGAATTTTTTTTGCAACGTTAACAGTTATTTTTTAGTAGTAGAAATACAAAGAAAGATTCTCGTAGACTACCACAGGGTATCAAGAATTGATGATACATGGAAATGAACATTTGTCATATTGAAATCCCTGTTGGGAACCACTGATATATGGAAACAGTATTCCCGATTATGTTTCTGCTAATTCATAGTTTTTGCTTGCTAAAAACAATCCATCAAAATTATAATATTAACAAATTAATTGGAGAGCTGGGCGTTTACGGATCTTCAATATTTTCCGAATAGATTACATTTTGATAATGGACTGTAGAGGTGTATTACATTATTTTTGTATTAAATTAATAATATTATAATAATTGACTGAAACACCTCGGTCGATGGCCTGTTGATGCTTTAGTGTCAATAAAGTATACTTCTCTCTCTAATAATATTATTATTGGTGCTATATTCAATTTGGTATTTGGCTCGTTGAACTCCCATTAAGAACAAATCATATAAGACAAAATGAACAATATTTTCTTACCTACAGAAAATCTTCCAAGATTAAAAATGAAATGTTAGTTGATTACGCGAGTTTACTATGTCAATTCAATACGCGAATATCATATCAAACACGCGCTCATGTACGCACTCCACAACCACTCCAAGTTTCAGTCTCTAATATTTTTGCATTCTTCATTATCCACTTGAATGACAATAATTTCGGTCATTAGGTCTAACAACAGTAGCGGTACAGTTAAAGGATTTACACGAGACCCTGGTTATTCGGGAATGTAATACTGCTCTTTAACGTTGAATTGTGTAATAATTTCAGTAAGATCGGACAAATAATGTAGGTATTACTTAGGATTTTTTTTTTGTATTAGTAAAATGGGTAAAAACTGTTGTGTCTTTGAATGATCTTCCTTGTCAAAAAAATCCGGGTAGGTATTTAATTCCATCGGTTTTCAAAGTTTGCTAAAGAACTATTTAAACTGTTTGTAAGTGGATACCTACTTAATTTGGAGAATAAACATACTGCCATGTAAATTAGATTACAAATTTAAAAAAAGGCAATAAAGCTTTTTTATTTCTTGCTTGAAAATCATACTATAACATAAATATACTCTGCTCTATAGTGTAAACCAGCTTGCTTTGCTTTACAGTAATATTTACTCAACTATGTATGTGTATGTGTGTTTTTTGGAGTGACATTCACTGAGACCTAAAAGATCTATTGTGCCCCCTTACTTCTACTCAGTTTCTGAGGAGAGTCTCAGAAACTAGTAGTTCCTTTAGTCCTATTTCCCGGAGGAATTTTAGGATGTCTGCAGGCTTCAACCTATGCAAATGTTCCTCTTCTATCCAGTAATCTCCCAGGTGCTGTGCTCTAGGATTCTGAAGTGTTGTGCAGTTGGAAAGTATGTGGATGGAGGTTTCTTCTTCCATTCCACAAAATCTGCATTCTTCTTCCTCCACTATTTTGAGCTTTTTCAGGTGCCCATTCAGGCGACAATGTTCCGTTAGGATCCCTGTTAAAACTCTTAGCGCAGTTTAACTTTGACTTATGCATTCTTTTGATCTCAACAGGTTGTAGTCACCCAGAAGAGTCTTTGATTGTATAAGCCCTACTAGATCTTTCCAATGGTCAGATCTCTTTTTCTCGGCTTCACTTATTTCTTCCAATATTACATTGGGGCTGATTCCGCAAAAGGGTTCAGGCCCCCAGAAAGGTATTTCAGTCCCCCTCTTTGCTAGTTCATCTGCTATTTCATTTCCTTCTATTCCAGTGTGTCCTGGAATCCATAGTAAGGTGACTATGTTGTTCTCGCCTAGTTCATTGAGTTTGTCTCGGCATTCCCACACCATTTTGGAACTGATTACACAAGAGCTCAGTGCCTTAATGGCTGCTTGACTATCCGACATTATGATAATCCTTTGTCTTCTGTATCCTTTATTAATATTGAACTGGGCGCACTTTCTTATGGCGTGGATTTCCGCTTGAAAGATACTTGGGGTTTTTCCCAAGCTTTCAGAGTGTTTGGTTCCTGGCCCAAATACTCCTATCCCAGTTCCTTCTATTGCTTTTGAGCCATCTGTGTACCACCGAATGGCATTCTTTCCAAGTCTGGTAATGGTATTTGGATCCCATTTCTTCTTGTTGCTCATTTCCGTAACGAATTTCTTTGAAAAGTTATACTTTTTCATCATACCGTCTTGTGGCATGTCCCAGGTTGTCTGATTTCTAAGAAGTGAGGAGGTGTTTTTTTAATGATTCCCTTTCTACTTAGTCTGTATCTTGTTCTTTCTGCAACACTTTCCACCACCATATGTAAAGGGGTGAGGTTGAGAATCACTTCCATGGCTGCCGTTGGGCATGTTCTCATTGCTCCTGTAATGCATATACAGGCTAGTCTTGGAGAGGTTTTCTCTCGTCGTCAATAGGCAGATTTACTCAACTAACTCATACGGCTTCTTTCTCTTGACTCTTCTCATCTGGTTGGTGTTGTTCAAGAGTTCCGATGACGGTCTCTATTTTAGCAGTACCAAGGTACATAACAGTGTTCCTTGTCTCTTTATTTTAGATGTGTTGTATAACAAGTATGCTGCTTTCTTTGATACTACTCCTAAGCTGTATGCCGTGCCGTAAGTCCAAACTGGTTTAAGAATTTTCTTATTAAACTTCCTTATTTTTCTTTAGATCAGAAATTTCCAGTCTAGACATGTATCAAGAAGTATATACAATATGTACATGGTTCTTTTTTATCACAAGTGATCAGAAATAATACTGGACCTAACAGACTTTTGCTTGTTTTATGTTTTATTCTGAAGAAAACAAGAAGTTTCTAATACTACTTAGGCAATCCTGTTTAGGTCCCTCATGCCACACAAAGTCTCGTGTCAGCTTTAAATTTTTCAGAACCTACTATTTATTTCTTCTAATGTATTTTCAGTAGTAATACCCCTAGGGTCTTGATAATACCGAGATAATTTTGTCATAGAGAATGCTAAAAGCGTGTTGCTTGATAATAGCCCAAGGCCGCAGGCCGAGGGCTATTATCTTTGAGCAACACGCTTGAAGGATTCTCTACGACAAAATTTTGAGTATTTATCAAGACCCGAGGAGTATTCGATAAGATAATTTTTTACTTTGTAGATATCAAAAAATTGATTGTCAATCTAACGTTTAATAATTCATTAGTTATAATCAAACAAATATTATTCATTTTTATTCAAAACTGCAGTTGTGAAAAGTTCAATTATTGGTAAATTAATTGAATCGTTAGATGAAATACCAAATATTCGCGACATTTTTAATCCAGTTGTCAGTTTGACGTTTAATTAATTTTTAATAAAAATAAACACCAAACTGAAAACACCACATGTAGGGTATTATCGCTGTAATACAGCGGTAATTGGATGAAATTTGACACATGACTTGAAACTAAGTAATTTGATTGGTTACTACATTCAGTAAAAAATTATCAGTAGTAATACCCCTAGGGTCTTGATAATACCGAGATAATTTTGTCATAGAGAATGCTGAAAGCGTGTTGCTTGATAATAGCCCAAGGCCGCAGGCCTTGGGCTATTATCTTTGAGCAACACGCTTGAAGGATTCTCTACGACAAAATTTTGAGTATTTATAAAGACCCGAGGAGTATTCGATAAGATAATTTTTTACTTCGTAGATATCAAAAAATTGATTGTCAATATGACGTTCAATAATTTTTAATACAAACTTTATTAGTTTTAATCAAATATTATTCATTTTTATTTAAAACTGCAGTTGTGAAAAGTACAATTGGTAAAATTAATTGAATCGTTAGATGCAATACCAAATCTTTGCGACATTTTTAATCCAGTTGTCAGTTTGACGTTTAATTAATTTTTAATAAAAAATAAACACCAAACTGAAAACACCACAGGTAGGGTATTTTCGCTGTAATACAGCGGTGATTGGATGAAATTTAACACATGACTTGAAATTAAGTAATATGATCGGTTACTATATTCAGTAAAAAATTATCAATAGTTATTTTCCTAACAAGTGCGGAAAGTGATACTTTCCCGCACGCGACTGCAGTTGACCCGAACCCGTCAAGTTCGGGAAAGACAGTTTACACATGAGTTAGGAACATTATTTTTTCTACGACCGTATATACAAAAAAATAAATCAGCCCATTTTTCAAAATTTATTTTATTTTAACATACATATAAAAAACTTGGACCAAAAACTATTATTATTATTATCAATTATTATTATAAATATTAATATTAGAAATACAATTTGTTGCATTCTGTGAATTACTTAAAATTGCCGGTCCAGTGGAGTTATTTGGTGTTAACTGGTGAGTGAATGACGTTGATGGGGATGACATCGTTTGCAGGTCACATAAAGATGACGATGAAGGTGACGGCAACAATTTTAAGTTATTTGTAGATGAAATAATTCCATTTGATATATTTTTCTTATATCAAACCCGGGTGGTATATATATATCTATAACAAAGCATTTTCATAAACAAAATTATATAAATATAATATTTAGAATAACCAAATAATTTGATCATTCATTCAAAAATATCGCTGGCTGGTACTATCAACAATAAAATTAATAACAATTTGTCATATTTTCCATCATAATTATAAAGCACATGAGAAGGAACATTGTTAATTCGTATTAATAATTAAATTAGAATCTACGTATTTTATTTTATTTTATTAGGTAACTTGGAATACCGGAATAGTTAACAACCACAAGATAATTCTGAACAAAATAACAAATTGCTTTCGTAGGATAATTTCAAATTGGAAAGGTTTTGTTCTGTCATTTGTTTTAATTTTTGTTATTTCTATCAAATCCATTTGTTTCTATCTCATTTGGTTTTCAATTTATAAGCGTTTAAAATGTGTCACATTATCTTGGGATATTCTGTATAATTAAATACATAACATTTTACGCCTTACGTAGAATCTCTTATTCGTTATACTAAATTTTTTCCGTGATTATAATTAATATGACATTTTAAATAGTATTAGAGGAAAGGTAATTAGATATATTTGAGAAGTAGAAGGAAATGTAACACTTTGTATTGATTACAGAAAGACAGGTGTTGACTGTTTCTACACTTGAATATCGGGCATAAAATTATAGACGTTAATACTAGTCAGAAATATATAAATCAACA
>CAJUYG010001003.1:0-44626 GCA_910591675.1 Galerucella calmariensis | reverse complement strand
TTAACATTATTGGTAGTAGGTAAAATATTGTACTATATTCGTATCGTAAATTCATATTACGATATTCAATGGGTTATCAACAAATTTCCCATCTCATTTCGTAATATGAATCTTTACGACACTTATATCGTAAATATCTATTTTGCGCGATCGATCTTTTTTGTTTATTTACAGCATCGGTTGTCAGTACGTTAGGTTGTGTTTACTGGTTTCTAAGTCTAACACGTCGGTAAGTGTTTTACTTACCGACGTCTCGGCCCTACACACATTTAAGTGGTCCTAAATAATATTTACTCCATTCATTACATAAAAGGAACAAAAAAAATTGGAAGATTTATATTTTTTAATGAACAGAATCGAGCAGAACAATATAAAAAGTAATAAATAGCATGAAAATAATTTCAACAAAATGTTTATTATATTTTAAACTGATCGAGAAGTATAAATGTCACTTTTGACATTTCGTTCATTCCGAAGAAATTTAAATTATTTTATTCGAAGCTTATTTCAATACGATCGCGCAAAAAATTGTATAAGCATTTCGAACGTTAAGGGTAATACCGGTCTCCAGCAAAACATTGCTGTCGACCGGTAAACAACCCTTACCGTTCTTGATACTTAATATACTATTTCAGTTAAGTTTAGTTGGTTTTTCTCCACAATTTTTCAAGTTAAAATATTGTCAACATGATATTAATCTTGTTTTGTATCATACTGCACGAACACAACAGTTACAACGTATCGTAAAAAGTTTGTAACTGTGCCTAAAGAAGCAATAAAGGCGAAAATGGTGGTTTGTGACCGCTAGAATAAATTATAAACATAGGTACTACTATTGCTGTAAAAATCATGTTGATGATAGTAATTATACAGGGGGTCCATAAGTAATGGTCCAAAGTGAAAGAGTGAAGATTTTTTGCCTAAAATTTTACAATCTGACGCAACTTCTTTCAATAGAATATCGATGATAGAAAGATACAGGGTGGCAAAGTTGAAATGTCAAAAATGTTTTTCCTCAGTAAATTAGAAGATTATTGATAGACAAATGTAAACATTTGAAGATAGGGGCTTTGGGAAATCATAATATGTTATCCGTTTCGGTGTATTTTGTAGAGGGAGCCACGAAAGCTATGTTGTTGGTGTAACTGTGCGATTAACTTATTTATCGTTAACGGTATCCCTCCATTTATTGGAAAATATTAAAACTGCATTATTTTTGCGACAAAAAGGTATACCTATCATTAGTCTCAAAAGTTACTGGTTTTCGAGATATTCGCATTTTCAAACCCCCTTCATAATTTTCATTCCATTTATTAGCACAAAAATTATAGTGTTAGTTAGCGCTGATGTCAACAAGTTTATTATTGTCATAGATTTTGAAAGCGTATTGCTTAGTAACCACCCGACTCCGAAGGAACATCTTTGAGGAAAGTGAACCCTAAAATTGACGATACGATTGGTTCTTAGTCTGTAGGTTCCCTAATTAAGAAATAATTTACTAAAAATCATTCCGAAACTTCAGAGCTTCATCTATTAATATCAAAACCCGTAAACAACATTGCTTTGTTACTCGAAATCTTTGATAAAAAACATATTCTTTTATGTCGTGTATGAAGCATCTAGGGAAGTCTAATATTTCGAGGATATCAAAATCAGCCATTTAGAAAAGTTTTTCAGGTTGAATCAGCTGTCAACCTTGACTAAGTAGGACTATGTATGTTATTTCTGAGTCGGACTTAAGTCGACCCAATCTTAGGTCTCAGTGAATGTCACCCCAATATACTTACATAGGTCATTGTTCCAGCTGGTTCAAGGATTCAAGACTCAAGTGCAGCAATCTTGAATCCTTGAGGTAATTTCTTATTAAGTATACCAACAATCCTCATTTTTTATAAATAAAACCATCAATACACAATTTTACAATTTTATTTTATTAAAAAACAAGATATTTTATAAATACTATGGCACTAAAGATATAATATATTCACAAAAAATACTACAAAGACTATAATAATTATTACTAAATACTATCTATACATTTAGGTCGCCTTACAAAAAAATATTAAATTTGTTTAAGTACAGATATAAAAATAAATAATACTTGAGGACAATTATTATCAAATAATTAAAAACCAATTGAAAAGTCAGCATGATACGTAGGTATTCGTGTAAAATAAAAAATGCGTCATATTGGACGTAAATGTCACCAAGAAATTAAGTGAGTCACTAATTCTATATCAAATCCTCCTAAACTATATTCTGTGAATCTACACGGGTTTTGGATTAACTAAATAAGCAGCGATTCAACTGATCATCCTTACAAATATTGTAGGTTGATACTTTGGGTGGATAACGACCGTAGTTTTTGAATTTAAATATGTGTAATGTTTAAGTTTAAGGATCAAGTGAAAATCAACAGAAATAAATGAAAAAAAAAGGGGGTTGGTGAATATGAAAAATTTTAATGAAATTTTATGAGAATGATAGTCTCTCAACCATTTGACATCTCAAAACATTGACGTCAGAGGTTTTGGCCTTGAAATGTGTGTACTTGACTCATTCACATCCAAAGCAAATAATGGATGGCAATAGACCACGCAGTCATAATAGGTTTGTTCCAACTAAGCGAAATGATGCGTACGTGAACGTCACGATCATGCGCATAACAAAATGTCTGTTCCAACAAGTTCTGACAATTCGACGGACTGATAAAAATGCGTTCCAACAAAAACTGGACGCGTTCATGAACGTGTCGACGAACGATCATTTTCATCAGAGATCTGGATGTAGAACCGTTCGTCCAAACTGTCAGTTGATGTTTTAGGGTGAGTTGTATCAAACACCTAAAATCGGTTTAATGATGACTGATGTGTAGACTGATGTAATTGTTGATAATAAATACATCAATCATACATAAATAAAACGTGAACTTATAGGGATGTAATAAAGTTCCTGAAAGTGGTAACAGTTTAAAAATGAATCGTAGAATCGTTCCAACAATGCATAGGGTATGATGTTCATGGATTAATTCATGTACAGGTTCTCGAACGTTTGATTCGTACATAAATACGTTCACGAACGTTCACGTACTAATCAGAAGGTGGTTGTTGGAACAAACCTATAGTATCCATAGCTGACAATTCTAAAACTAAAAATACTGGGTGTACACTGACTAATGGGAGACAAAATTATGCTGGTAGGTAGGAATATAACATTAAAATGAAAAATAAAGAACGAATGTAAAAAGTGTCGAAAACGATGTCCTGAATTGAAGAAGTTTATATTATGATCTAGCTACTAACAAGATTTTGGATACATATTGACAACAAAACAAAACTTCTCCAGAATTCAAAGCATTTGTATATGCATATTACAGAAGTATTTTAAAAATCGAGGGGCATGCAAAAGGATGGAATGGTGAAAAAGTATAGCTTTTTAAAGAAATTTTATAGGAAATTAAGCAACAAGAAGGAATGGGATCTCAACACCACTACCAGACTTGAAAATAATGAAAATAATGGTGTACGGATAGTTTCAAAGCAATAGGAGGGACCGGGATAGGAGTTTGAGAACCAAATACTCAGAAATCTTGGGAAAACAGAAGGTATTTTTTAAGCGGATACTCACGCCATAGGAAAAGTAAAAAAAAGATGGGGTGAAATACTCTTTTGGGGGTCGGATTCCTTTCGTGGTATCAGCTTCAATGTAATATTAAAAGAAATAGGCAAAGCAGAAAAGAAATCTAGTAAATGTTAGACAACCGAATATACTGCTGGAGGTAAGTACGGTAGATCTTTTAGGTCTCGGTGAATGCCACCCCAGTATACACAGTAAACAAGTACTTTTTCACCATTAGTCATGGAACACCTTGTATAAACTTGTATTTGAATCAACATTCATTCCTCTTAATAAATACCTATCGAATTTTAAAACGGAGTAGTTTTTATTCTTATTTAGCATGTCTTAAATACCTACATTCTTAAAGCTTCAATACATTTTTTACAATAATCATGAGCCAGAACTATACAGAGCTGGGATATATCTTTTGTAAAAAAATAATGAATTTTGAATCTGGGTTGAATAGAAAATATTCACAATAATTGCCATATTTATCTTGTCTAGTCATTGGTCACTATTTTCAGCTCTCGTATAGATTGGGGCATTTATTTAAAAATGGTGATAGAAAGCACTTAATTCTTAATTCCACAGTAGATCTCAGATTCAGTCAAAATAGTATAGTAGATAGTTATATACAATACAAATCAATAATTTAAAGTGATAAATTATTAAATCTTAAAAATTGCTAATGGAGTTCATATAATACTCTTCTTGGTGTGCGTCATCAATTGTTAATGTCCTTCTAACACATTACGTTGGAAGAAATGGAAAGAAAGACAGGTCTGTGTTTAATCCTAATCAAAAGATCACAATAATGAACCGTTTAAATGTATCTCAAGTACTACAGACAAAATACAATTCTAGAAATAAAAAAACTATTAAGTGAATTAAAAAAAACCTCGAAAAAAAGTATTGTATTTATTTGGGTAAAAGGGCACTGTTTAGAAGGAAATGAGTACGTTGACTTGGAAGCCAAGAGAGCCTCCAAAGTGAACACTTATACTAAGCTTTTTGTTTTCTCAGACCTTTTAAATGATTATAGGAAATATATTAGAACCAAGGGAGCAATCTTACGCCGATTTCGCTAAAACATCTAATAGTCAATATTTTCTTTTGCATCCTACTTTACCAACTAAAAGATTCCTCATATCTCTAATTTTGATTATAGAAAATAATATACCTCCATCATATCTCGTTTAAGAATAAATCATGGTCGTTTCCCGAATCATCTTTTCAAAATAGGTATTGTGAATTCTCCAGCTTGCTCCTGTACTTGAACCATATTTTCTTTGAATGCATTGAAAACAAAATAGCAACAACCGAACTTCACAATTCTCTGATCGATTTCAATTTTCCTCTTCCCACAAATATAACCATTCTTTTGGCAAACATGGATAAGTATGTACTTGATGCTATAGTGAATTTCATAAATAAGTCTAAATTATCTATTTGGACATACGCTTAGATATTTCAATTTCCTACTAACTTTTAATTTTCTGTGGCTAATAGACTATTAGCGTTTTCTACTGCACTGGTGCGCACTAGTGCTGCACTGTTCGGGTGTATCCATGTATCGTTTTCCGGTTACCTTTTCGGTGCGAACTTTTTTAGTGTTGGCGTTTTCTGCTTACGTCTACTTTGCTCTCAGTGCGCACTTAGGGCAACTTTATCGACACTGGCTCTGGGAGTCAGTGCATTAGTTCCAGTGCAAATATGGCCGATAACAACAGATGTTTATTTACTTTTTTTCTAGAGTTTCTAGAATCCTCTCCATCTGCTAGTGATGATGAAATACAATTTTTGACCAAAGAAAATGTCGAAGATAAACCACGAATTGAGGGTTATGTGGAACAAGTTGTAAAATAATATTCCGAAGAATCATTATCTATCGAAATCTTCAGCATCTCTCCATTTATCAAATATTCAATGTGGTCTTCAGTTTCCATCATTAATTAGTATGTTTGTAAAATATTGTTATTTCATATTGTATTATTCTTAGATTAGGAACAATTTCTATTTATTACTTTTGTAAAGGCAGGTAGAGGTTAGGGTTATTGTGGGGGGAATTTAGGCCATCAAAGGTCTCTAGTTAAAGTGCACTGAATAGAGCTTTCGTTTTCTGCTTGATTTGTCAAAATGTTAGTTCCTCGGAAAACCCGCAAAAGTGCATGACGTCACATGTTGCACTCAGTGCTCGCTTGCACTGGTGAAGCAGAAAACGCTATATGTCTGAGGCCATTCTCCACCACACACACACACAAATGTATTAAGTACAAACCTTAACCCTAATCTTTGACTTACAAAAATTTGATTAGTTGATGTTTAGATTATGAGCAAGCGCGAGCTATCAATCGGAATAAATTACAACATTCTAAATAGTATGCGGACGTACCTTCCGAAGCGGTAATGTGTCTTACGCCTGTTTCTACTGTCCCACTGACAGCTCTCGTCAGGGCTGTACTTTGTTGTTTACGGTCAGTTGATAATTATGAAAAGTGAATATTAATGTCATTGTTATATTTATATAAATAATACAAAAATATGCCTAGATACTCTTAAAAACATCAAAATTTTGAAAGAGTATTTTCAATTAGAAAAAGGAGCTGGTAATTATTAATTTCTTAGCCTTTTCTAATTTGAAAGAATACGATCCTGATGATTTTATTTATCAAATTTAAGGTTAGCTATAAGTCAAAATAGCAAATAAAATATACCACATATCCTAAACCCGATATAGGTACGTCATAAACGATGACACGCATCAAGAAGGGTATTATATGAACTCTAGGCATATCCGTACAAGTTTGAGACACACTATATACATGCTTTTAACAATATTAACCTTATTCAAAAAAATTATAATGTCCTAAAAATTGTTTACTTTCTGCCCTGCCGATACCTTCCAAAATCACCCATCCAGCTTACGTATTCTATTCACCCTTAATAAATAACAATTATTTATCGGCCTGCGTTATAAATATAGATACAAAAGTTAAGCGTAGGCAAATTTGAAAGTAAAAACTAAATTGAGAGGTGAAGTGCATTTTTATGATAATATAAAACAAGATGGATATATTTATCTATACAAAAGAGGATTCTGCAATGGGCGACGCGAAAATCTTTTTGGTCTTTATCAATATTTGACAATGGAAGTTTATTTTTGAAATACACGTAACATTCGAGAATGAATTATGTAACTTCCTAAAGAAATTATACAAAAGACCGCAGAAGTATTTCAGGAACAAAATGGTTTGAAAAGGATCGAAATTTGGAGAAGGGGGTTTTACGTTATATGAGAAAAATAACGTGGGTGAATTTGGTGAACCAAATTTATAGGACGGAATATTTGAATTTATATGGTAGATTTTTATTTCAGTGTGTCGAAAGTACAAAGATTATTTGTAGTGCATGCTGGCAATGAAAACAGCTCTGTAGAAAACACATAATATGAAGAAAAGCTTATACCAAATCTACCCTTTAATAGCATCATTGTGATTGTTAACGCTCCATACCAGCCTAGCATACCACAATGTTTAGCTGGACAAAATGTCCAGGTAAGACGAACGGAGACAATGGCTTCTACAATTATTCACCTTTTACAAATGACATGTTAAAACTGGATTTGTATAACATGATTAAATTTTCAAAGCCACACATAATTACAAGACGACAAGAAAATGGTGAAATACAATCACAAGAAACAATTATTTTTTAAATCATATATAGAAAAAATGGAGAATAAAAGAAATCAAAAATTTTATAGGATCTACAAAAAGACTAGTAAACCAGGATTGATTAATTTTAGGAATTAATACTATTTCTGGAAAAGCATTCTGGAAACATTTCCTTACAGAATAATGACATAACACTCCACCCCTCAAAATTGAAATATTAACCTAATTTCCACATACGTTATACAGATAAAATGGTTGACTTATGGATAATAGTTCCATTAGGAACCTTTCCGTTAGTTAACGGCGTGGTTTCTTCGTCATTTTCATCTGGAGCTGTTATTGTTACTGGTATCGGACTAGTTGGTATTTTCATCTCAATATGGCCGTCGTCTATTGACAACGAATCCATGCTAGATAGAGTATCACTTGACTGAGAGCGAGGTGTTGGAAATAGTCCTACACCCATACGGCAGTTTCCTGTAAAAAAGAATATATTATAAGTAAACACTGTTAGGTTTTTGCCTTGTTTGTACAACAATAATCATGCATTTTGTATGGAGAAGTTATAATATCCCTGACGTACATCTTATTACTTAAATTAATATGTGTGTAGATTACTGTTTATTTCTCTGGATCATAATTGATTCAAAAATAAACTATAACTCTGGCTGGAAGACCCAACGTGTCTTCTCTTTCTGGTAAGTGATGAAACAGAAGGTTTTCATGTTTGGAGGGGCTTTACATTTACTTTAGAAGGAGTATAACTTTTACCGCTGGCGGCAGTGACAATTATTACACTGGACCGTTTAAAAAATTAGGTTCAGATCTAGGTTAAATCATTAATAAGCCTAACATTATTATATGCAAAAAAATTAAAAAGCCGTTAAAAAGTTCATGAAGCTGATGCCTATATTATAACATTTGTATTACTCTTACCGGTTGTTAAAAATTTGGATTTTTCCTCTGAAATGAAAAGTTAAAGTTAATACAGCTCTGGATATGTAACGGTACAATGATTAACAAATTTCATAGTAGAAATAATATATTTGAATCAGTCGTGCTTTTTGAAATTGTCCTCACGTAGGGAACTTTTTGTACTATACTCTACTTCTGTCTGTTATTAACACGTGCTGTAAAACGAGAACGAACTTAGCTAGACATACATGTTTCTTCCTAAATTTGTTAAAATTGTTTTTAGCTGTTTTAGTTCTCATTTCCGCCAGGAATATTCTGAATGAGCTTCGTCGAAATGAGTTTTTCCTTCAATGTTTTTTTTAGACGACGTCATCTGGAAGTTGCTGGTTCTGTATTCATTTACATACCGAAAGTTGCGTTTTGAGTGTTCCATCTAGTGAAAGTGACAGTTCCGTACTGCGAAACACTTTCGGGACGCACTGATAGAGATATACATATTCCATATGCATCCAATCCAATAAATATTAATAATTGTCCTGGAGGTACAATCAACATTACTTTTTGAAAATAATTAATAAATTGATATTGACATTGCAAATATCATTAAGTACATCATATTGTTCAATAAATAAAATGTTTATAATTTCATTATATTCATTTTCTTTTCTCAGTATAATTCAAAAAGTTTTAGATCTTATGCGTCGTCTAAAAAATATTGTGCACGCCGCGGCTGAAATACTACTTTGTTGGACTCGTCTGTTGCTCGCCTCGCTTCGCTCGTCTCGCAATTTTCAGACTCTTCCAAATAACTATTACATCATCAACGTCGATATGGAAGAGAGTATAGTGTGTTGCGGTCCGACTAATACACGCTGGCCATGAACACTTTATCCCAACCTAACACCTTTTTATTTTCTGTCTGCCTTTCTTGTTTGTTCACTTTAATAACCTCACAAACTGTAGATCAATTTGTCTGTATTTCATCCAAAACACCAGTCCGTTATTAAAAATTTTCTGCAAGTCTAAGGTGTTATTGCTCTCTCCATTATTTCCAAAAATACTATTGAGAAAACGGCCAACTCTTTGAAGCTTTATATTAAAATAAATAATATAAATAACTAATAATTACCTAATCCATCGTGATTGTACATAGCTCTTCGTTCATCTAGTTCTCTTGCACTACACAAAGGGGTGTCCACTTCCACAGTGTTGTTGAACAAAGCGTAGTCCACCTCGTATTCACCGGATTCTTTTTTGAAAGTTATTAGTGACTGGAACCTGTGACCCCATAATATTTCGGATGGTAGGTAACTGGATCTTGCCTGAGTGGTCATACCAGTCGATTCGATGACTCCCTCTATAACAATTTTTTTTTATATAATTAAACAAATAAATGTTGAGATACGATCTCTAATGATTACATTTTTGAATAGGTAAGTCTTTTACCATCGAAAATGCAAGGTAGAGACAGTAACTGTTTTTTTTTTACCGCAAATAGGTAGTCTCCATTTGTATATTCGTGTGTACCGGCCTTTAAAGAAAGCAGTGTTGCATTTTTGCAAATTCATATTGTATAAAATAATATCATTTGATTACAATGATACCGAATCAAAATAATGAGAAATCTTTTGCTTATTTTAATTGATGCTCGTTTAAGCAAATAATACACCAACTAACAAGAAGCGAAGTTCGAAGCAATATCTTTGATGTTTTGGTAACAAAAATGTATTACCTTGAGAGACCGGCGTTGCGGCGTTGACATATAAATTAGTAAATACACAAAGAACATTTTTGATATGTTAAGACAAATTTGTAAGACTAGATATATCGCAGAATAAATTATTCTAACTTTTACACTTCCGTTACTGGGAGACATGTACCTATTGGTTGTGATTTTGGTATCTTCTGCAGTCCGTGATTAAGCTCTTAGAGCTATACCTTGAACTGATGAGGTGCAAACCAGTCTACAAGTTATGTTGATCCTTCTAATTGAAAACCAGAATGGTTGGTGTTAAATATCTTGTAGATATACCAACCTCGTTTGACTTTGAAGAGTAATTCAATATCCGTGTCGAGGCATTTAGCCCGGGAAGTAAGTAGTTGTTGATTGTTATTTGAACGATCACTGTCTTTGAAAAATATTCTTCAAAACTTAAAAAGCGTTAGAATAAATTTTATTCTGCGATATCTATTGGTAACGCGCTTTATAAATACAACAATATTACAGGAGACTGTAACAATCCTTTAATATGTATGACCTTGAGAGACCTGTGTTGACAGATAACTTATTGAATACACACAGAAAATTTTTGATGTTTTGGTAACAAATATGTATAACCTTGAGAGTCTGACGTTATTGAATACATAGGAAAATTTTTTAAATATCGGTCGTCGACAAAGTGAAGTATGACAAGTATTCTGTATCTTATTATAAAAATGGCGCCTATCAGACATGCGCATACAAAAAAATAGGCAGCTTCGCTTGTTGTTTGCTGGTGTATTATTTGTTTTAAGATGTTCAACTTAGAAGTGTAATTGAATGTTGTTGCTGCTTCTTAGTGAAAAGCAATTGTTAGGCGTTATAATAGTATTAAACTATCACCTTTGACATCTTTTTTTTTGAAGCCGTTCTGACGACGCCGGGAGCACTGCAGCCTATTGGCTTATTGTACTCTACTCCCGAGACATCTGTTGGTTCACGTTTAATATTTATCATCAGCTATCTGGCAGCTCGATTACAGATGGCAGATGATTGAAAAAAGTGCGCATGTCCGGATGGTTTATTAATTTCTTAATTTATGTTGCATGAACATCTAGCTTAATAGTCTTAGTTTAAATTTAATCTTTTTTTAATTAGTTTTAGTTTATTTTATGTTGCATGAATCTACAATAGTCAAGGCTTAGTTTGCATGTTAGATACACATAATTTAAAAAAAACGTGTGAGATTTATAAACATGTATGTGTATGCTAGAAACAATGTCACAAGCTGGATGTTTATTAAATTTTTAATGTTTACAGAAATTATTTACCGGATCTAAAAGCAAATAGTCATTTTCTAAAAGTAATAAAATTGTTAAATTTAGTTGGATACGACATGGCTTAAAATGAAAGTAACTGTTTTTAAAAGAAAAGGTACATCTAACAATCTAAATGTAATAAAATTGAAATCTAAACGTTTAGGTGATTTATAGAAAACGTTTATTGTTAAAAGTTATTTGATTTCCACTCGTAAAAAGTTTCATTTTATGATCGTAATAAATTAAAAGTAAATAAGAATGTATTTATAACTATACTTTCAAGTTATAAAAATGAAACAATGAACTAAAAGTAAGTAAATAGTTTCGAGTTTGTATTTACCTAATATTACTACGATTTCGAATCGTTCTCTGAGAAGATTATTGGCAGACATGTTGTAAAGAGGCGAGTTGCTGTCAATTTTGTGGACAATGGTTGTTGGCCAAATAAAGAAAATTTTATCCTCTTCACCATCTCCTCCAACCTTAAAACGATACAAGTTTTACAACTACATTCTCAGCAACTATAACAACATAAATATTGAAAAGCTGAAAATTTCATTCGAATCAATGGCATTGGGTATATTAGTTTTGAGATAAAAACACTTTCTACAACAACATATACATCACAATATTGTACAGTAAGCAAACAACAAAAATTTTAGAAGATGGCAGAAACGAGGGAAGTCTTTTATATTTTGCTTATACAGGGTGTTTCAAAAAAAGGTAACACCGTCTCTAGGATAGGTAAAAAACTGAAAAATAATTGGGGTTTGCTTAGTAAAATTTTTTTCTAACGCCATCCGTTTTCAAGATAAAGGGCGTTGAAGAAAATAAAAAATTGCACATTTCTTACGATTTTGCCGAAACTACTGGCACCATTGTAATGAAATTTTATACGAATATGTTTTGGAAGCTGATATATCCCATGAATTTGTTTTTATAACTAACTCTCATAGAGGGCGCTAGTTACACAATTCATACAACGTATTATTCAACATAACTTTTTTAAGGGTAGAATTATTAGTCAAAACTCCAAGTGAACATAAACATCGTTAATTTTACACCAAAAAGGTACTCTTGGTAAAACTCGATATTATGTACCGTTTTCGGAATATTTTGATTTGAAAATTATGAAGTAATAACCGCTCCTCGTATAAGTTAATGATAAATTTATTAATTAAAAAAACTTACAATAAGAAAATTAAAATAAAGACAAAGAACATAACATAAAATTCAATTGGAGTAAATGTTCAAAATGTCCTCCGTTTTCACGAATACACAAGTCTATCCTTTTTTCTAAAGAATCCATTAATCTTCTTAACGGTTGGGGATCATCTATGATGTCATTAAAGTGACGTTTAATTCTGTCTATTAATTCTTGACGAGAATTTACCTCTGTAGCATAGACTTTTTCCTTAATATACGACCAGACTGTGTAGTCCAAAGGATTAAAATCGCATGACCGAGGAGGCCAATGAATCGGAGCTTCTGCACCTCTACCAATCCATCGATTCCGAAAATTGTTACTCAACCAATTACGACACCTTCTATCAAAGTGCGGTGGAGCTCCATCATGCATAAAAAATAATGATGTTCGCTCATTTATCGATAAATCTTCTAATATCTCAAATAAGTGATTATTTAAAAAATCAAGGTACATATCACCACTTAAATTTCCAGGTAGAATATGATAACCTATTAATCTGTTACCTAAAGTTGCTGCCCAAACATTAACTTTAAATGAGTGTTTGGCTTGTGGATTCTCATCACACCAGTAGTGTGCGTTATGGGAGTTAAACATACCTTGTCGCGTAAAGGTGGCCTCGTCCGTAAAAAGAATACATTTTAAAAAATTTGGATTGAGGGCTGTCCTTTCTCGCAATGTTTCACAAAAATCGACTCTAACCGGTAGATCGTCCGGCAAGAGTTCTTGAACTTGTCTGTAATGGTAAGGATGTAGCTGCTGCTCTTTAAGTATCCGCCAAGTAGTTGAAGAAGATGTATTTGTTTGTCTTGCCATATTCCTTACACTTAATGTTGGATTTTGATCAACTAAATTTAAAATAATATTTTCTTTATTAATTGTTCTTGTTGTTCTTGGTCTACCTAAATTTATTTTCTTTGGTCTTACATTCCCAGTTTCTCGACAACGTCGTTCAACTGCTCTAAATGTTTTTTCACTTGGTAAGTTTCTTCTAGGAAACTTTTCTGCATAACGCGTAAAAGCTGCTCTAGAGTTTCCTAAACACTCGCCTGAAGTTAATAACATGTCGGTGTATTCAACATTTGAGTACATTTTGTTTAACAATATCTAATTTTACAAATAACAAGGTTTCAAAACTCTATTTATTGTTGACTTATTGTCATAACAATCAATAAATGTCAATTTTACATGGCAAACTTAGAGAAAAGCGAACTTTATCATTAGTTTATACCAGGAGCGATTATTACTTCATAATTTTCAAATCAAAATATTCCGAAAACGGTACATAATATCGAGTTTTACCAAGAGTACCTTTTTGGTGTAAAATTAAACGATGTTTATGTTCACTTGGAGTTTTGACTAATAATCCTACCCTTAAAAAAGTTATGTTGAATAATACGTTGTATGAATCGTGTAACTAGCGCCCTCTATGAGAGTTAGATATAAAAAAAAAAAAAAAATTTCACTAAGCCAACCCCAATTATTTTTCTGTTTTTTACCTATCCTAGAGACGGTGTTACCTTTTTTTGAAACACCCTGTATAGAGCCAGAAAAAAAAACAGTGGATAACTAAACACTTTTCTTTTCTCAGTATTCTTCCCGGAGAGAAATTAATTTTTGCATCCTTGGTCAATCCACTAAGATTTTCTACTTGTATTTAAAGTTTTTGATATCTAATTTTTTTATTATTCCGTCCATTACTACACTCAAAATTGCTGTTGAAAGCCCATCTCCTTGTCTCACTCCTGAGTAAAGAACCCTGCACCATTTTATAGGTAATCCTGGCGCTCGTACGATTTTCGATTTTTTTAATATGTTGTAGTCTTAATGATAACTAAGAGATCGTGATGGGTTGAAACTGTGCAGGCCCTCCGGTTTGGCGGTGGTGGCGTCTTGTAGTTGCGTCCTAAGCATAACATTTTGCTTCCTGGCACTATAAATCTCGCAATAATAGCAAATGTCTTGTATGTCGGGGGCTCATGAGGAGATCTGCCACACTTCTTTGCCATCAGAATCACAATTTCTCCAGAGGGTGCCTCCGCAATGGTCAATTTGTTAGGCCGGTGTTTTAACAGCAAGCGGAAGCAAACATCTATCCTAGTATCTATCCGAACTACCGGATTTTTCATGAAGTATCTACTACTAGAGATGGGTGCGTGGGATCAAAAAAGTGTTAAAAAGTCTTCTGGGGCCCGCTATTGAGGATTTTGGGATTTGGGTTTCCAACGAAACCAAAATATAACCTCTAATCTTCTTCTTTATCCTTTATTGGGTAATATCACAAGGGCTAATTTGCTCTAATCTTCAACGTGCACTTTTGTTTGTTTACAAATTTGACAGTTCCCCTCATCGCTCATTGGCCACATGTACCGAATCGAGTGACGTCACTTCTATGCCGATAATTTTTGGTTGCGATTCCGAGCGTCAACAACCGTGGCATACAGAATAGAGTCATATTAGTCCCGTCGGCCGCGCAACCGATGGCTGTTGTTAACATACCGATACCGACGACTGTCAATGCCGCGTACAGAATAGCGCTCCTGGGATTAGCTTACGTACAGCTTCGACGTTTTCCTGGTCGACTGCCGTTGTTGGTGGACCTGTTCTTGGATAATCGCTAATATTAATCCGTCCACTCTTAAATTCTCCTTACCAACGAGCAATTTGGTACTTGATTGCCAACTCGGCAAAACTTTCTTGAAGAAAGTTCTTCTTTGAAAATTTTAAAAATTATTGCGCGAAAATTTTCTCGGCCTGATTCCATTTTTACACTGACTCATCAGCTTTGAAAATTCAGTCAAGGTACAGCTTTTAACGAAGCGGTCTGAAACTTTGGTGTTAGGTTAAGCAGTTATGGCAGTTAATTTTGAGATTTGACATTTGTTGACCAGCGTCAACTATATTGTTATATGAAACACTTGAAAGACAACCCTCGTATTTAAAATTCACATAGTAAGTTAAAACCATTAAAAGTACAAGTAATTAATAGATATTAAGTAAATGTTCAAATTTCATACTTGTCAAGGATTGAGTACGAACTTTTGGGACACCCTCTATGTAGTTTTGATTTCATCAGTATTTATATACCTTACTATACTATAACGATGTACATGCATCCACCATCACCCTCCACTGTTAGTCACAAAAATATAAATTACAATGAATAAAGTTAGTTTTACTTACTTTTCCGCTTACCTTGAGTTCCGTTTGGAAGAAAGGTAAGTTCTCTCCTTCTTTAGTAACTTTATGTTTAATGAGTTGTGCCCTAACATGTGCTTCTATGATATGACTTTTTCTCATATCTCCTACCCTAAACATCAGACACGGTACACCGTCTCTATGGTTTATAACTGCATTTCTGGAAAACATCAACGTTTGGGTTCTTTTCTTTGGTCTGGAAAGTTTTGCGAATACTACACCAACCTGTAATATTAAAATAATATTGGCTACAGTTTTTTTGCAACCATCCCAAAAGAGTTTCATAATTTTGGATTTGAATGAGCGATAATATATATATATATATAAAAAAAGTTATAGCTTGAAAGGGAGATTGAGATATTCCTCAAGACAAGAGCTTTTAATGTTGCATAACTGGTGACGCGCCTACTGGTTCAATTAAGCAGTGCCTACAACTCGAGAACAACCAAAAGCTCCAGAAACCTCAAGAAGATCAAGTCCAGTAGCGTCTGTAGAAGCTGTTAAACTGCCAACAATAAGAGAGATGCGTCAAATCCTGAGAGATTTCAATTAGCAGCTTATGTGTCATCAAAATATATTTCGTGCGTGTAATATCGCTAAAAAGTCACGAATTCAAGTGTGTTTCCCTAAATAAACATCTTTTGTGCATTTTTATTGATATTATCCTTAAAATTTCGAATTTATTCTAATATTGCTTACCATAAATGCCTGAATCATAACTCCTGCTATACTTTGTACGCACATCACGAAGATGGCTTCCGGGCATTCTTCTGTGGTGACTCTTCCACCGTACCCAATGGTATGTTGAGTTTCAATACTGAAAAGGAAACACGACGTGAAGCCGCGTATATTTGTAATGCAAGGGACCCACGTTTCGTTACCACTCTGAAAATATCAAAAATATAGAAAGATGATTAAAATAACGACACAAAATTTTAAATGAAACAGTTCTGTCAGTTCTGTAGTTTTATGAGTAGTGTTGTATAACTCAAAAACTATCTTAACTTTTAAAATACATGACATATCCCAGTAGTGAAAAATGAGGTTACTTATAATTTCTACAATTTACTCCTGACCGTGAAATAGTTAGTAAGTCACACATGTACTAGTCGAGACCTCAAGGAGGTTGCGTTAATGGCCATGGTACGATTGTAAACCCCAAAGTAGGAGAGGGCCAATTGAGGTTAAGCCTATGGCAGGAAGCACTTACTGCGCTACCTCTGCTGCAGACAGCCAATGATGCAATTGGACCCAGGTTTTGTTAAACAAACCCTACAAAATACAAATAAAACAGAACACAGAGCCAGATGCTGCAAATGCAATACGCATATATACAGATGGTTCAAAAATAAAAGAAGGCTCAGGATATGGAGTTTACTCGAGAGCACTGAGCCTAAAGATTAAGTGGGGAGTGGGAAACAATACCAGCGTGGTTCAAACAGAACTAGCTGGTATCTTAATTGCCACAAAAGAACTAACCAGAAGAGGAATTTCTGGCAAAAACATAACAATCTGCACTGATAGTAGACAAGCCCTATTAGCCTTGAACAGACAACGTGTTATATCGAGGCTAGTACTAGAGTGCCACCAAGATTTAGCTAACGCCTCGGCAGATAACAATATTATCCTGAGGTGGGTTAAAGGGCATGACAGGCCTGTCGTGCCCTTTAAGCACACACCCATCCATTTAACCACCCATTGCCGATTCTTTAGCCAGGGAAGCCGCTGCACTAAAACTTCTAGGACCCAGTGACACCTACGGTCTAACGACTTCGACAATTGCGGAACTAGCCAAACGTTACACCCATGCTTAATTCTTTAAGAGATGGGATGGAATCAAAGGATGCAGTCTTGCCAGGATCACCCTGGGCGACCCTGGGAAACTGGCGCCGAAGAAATATTTGGCGATGACCAGGAAAAACCTACGTTTAACAGTAGGATTTCTGACTGGCCACTGTCAACTAAGGAAACACCTCCATACTATGGGGCTAGTGGACACACCTCCTATGCAGGATGTTTGAACAGGAAGATGAAACTGTCATCATGTCTTATGCGAGTGTCCGTAGTTATCGTCAATAAGAGAGTGTGTGTTCGGTGAGTCTTGGCCTACACCTGCCGATATAAAGGAGATGTCTCCTAGTGACCTGTCCACCTTCCTGAGAAAGACAGGATGGACGATGACCTAGGAGGACAACTCCTCGGGAGGATGTACAATGGGTCACATGTGGCCTAAGTGCTGTGAGCCTACACTCACCCTCCCTACTCTACAGACACAGATGTGTTACACATTTGATCTGAAACATTTAGTGTATTTGATGAGTTATGCATTGATTAATTCTCTAAAACGGTGTTTACCAGTAACAATAGCGTTTAAATAGTATTAAATGAGGTAATATATTATTGCAATTTGTATTCATTTAGATAAAACTAAAAAGCTATGAGAATTTATTTATATTATTCAATAATTATTATAGCATTAATATTAAGAAAACAAAGTAGTATTTATTGTTGATAATTATAATTAGTATAAATATTGTTTAAAATCGATTTTCGTCTGAAATTTTCTTTGATAGAAGTCAAAACATGAAAATAGTACGGAGGTGACTGAATACATTAAATAACTATTAAAATTGATAATTAAAATGGAATATTGAAAATACCAAGTAGCTATGCGAAAAAATTATTTAGACACCCTAACTTTCGGATACCCTTGTATACAAAATATCACAGATTTGTTTTCACTGATTTTTTCTCATATTCGTTCATCATCTAAGAGTTTGTCTCTAAAATTTCAGCACAAAATTCTCACTTTTGTAGGTTCTACGATTTTTGGACTTAGCTTATGTACTTGCGACTATTACGTGACTATCATGTATGGAATGGAAATCCACTAATTTCACTCCGTAGATTCCAAAAATTCTTATAAAGGTGTATAATAAAAAAAATTTCCTCCTTCGAAATTCCGTACCCCTTAGGTACTTTCCGCTACCGTTGTATACAAAATATCTCAGATACGCTTTGGTTGATTGTTTTCCATATTATTCGTTAACGATCTGAGAAAAAGCTTTTAGAATTTTAGTTTAAAATTCGCATTATTATGGCTCTTACGTTTTTTTTCAATTATCAGGTGTATTTTCACTTATCTATATCTTAACCACAATTTTGAATTTTCAAATTTTCAAAAACTGAACTTTTTTCTCACACCCTTATATAGAAATCCACTAATTCAACAACGTAGTTTCCGAAAATCCCCATTAGTTGTGAGGTTAGGTTAATTTATCGTGAATCGTCATTTGATCCTCTCTCATGTTGAGCTTCCAACCAAATAGGCCAGACGATAGAGGTAACAACTACAAGTAATTAGCAATACGGCTGATTTTTTTTATATAAGTACCTCATAGTATGTAGATTAATATACAAAAAAGTTTACCAGCCTATCGATTTCCCAAATTTTTTCGGAAATATTTCAATATTTCGCGCTGGGGGGAAAGTGAAGAAAAATAAAAAATACCTCTATGTAGGAGGAGTGTTTTGCAACAAAAAAGGTTCCTTGCGTTTCTTTCGTCCGAGCAATGGTTTGTCCGGAAAAAATTCGGTAAACTAAGTATGTGTTCCGCATCCGCGCGACTCTATTTTCTGAAGCGCGGCGGAGATGTAGATATAAATAATTGTAATCCTGCGTTTTTTGTATTATACAGGGTGGGGCAATCTTCTGACATCGGAGGATTACATCGTTGTGGTGATAGATAGAACTTTATAATTTTGTGTGAATTGATACAGTTACTGAGGTCACATTTTGAAAATACTTTAGATTCTACAGGGTGTTCCAAAACCACGTAGCAGCACAAACTTACATATGTTTAAATGGAACGTACTATATTTTGTTCAAGAATCGAAAAGATCTCACCGAGAGCGTTACAAAAATATAGCACTCTAATATATTATAAGGGTGTTTTACAAAGATATGGCTAATTATTAGCAAAAAAGACCTCCTCTTTAACACTCTGCAAAACAGTAAATTAAAATAAATCAACAGGTCTTTGTATTCAAATGTCATACACACATCATTGGCTGTGCTCAGTATTAATTACTTTTTTATCTGTGGCTTCTTTAATACAGGGTGAAACAAAACGCAAATCAAGCAATATCTCAAAATTTTTAAATGAATCACCCTATAAGTCTTTTTACAATTTGTTAGTATAATTAATAAACTTCCAAACGATGTAGTAAACTTAGGGCATTATTTAATGGAAAATCGTAGATATTTTATGATAATGGTCAAAAACAAGTATTTTACATACACAAATTAAATGGTAATTAATTTTTACATGCAACATCTTGTGAATTTTAACATTTCTAAGGCATAAATTCTAATCGTAATTTTGGATGCATCTAAAATATCTTTGACTTCTACTCTTACAATTAATTATATTTCAAACGATGTAGTACATTTAGGGCATGAGTTAATGGAAAATCGTAAATATTTCATGATAATGGTCAAAAACAAGTATTTTACGTACACAAATAAAATGGTATTATATTTTTACATGCCACCTCTTGTAAATTTCAACATTTCTAAGGCATATATTTTAATCGTAATTTTGGATGCATCTACAAATAAAATGTTTGCCAATACCGTAGGTACCTGGAATTACCAAAAATTTCATATTTATTCATGTTTCACTTTCAAGAATTGTTATTATAGGCTTGTTTGAGAATGGGCGAAATATAATCAAGCCAAATTTTTGATTATACCAATATCAAAATAGTATCTACTAATAAATGTCAAACAAATATTGCTGTATTCTTCGTTTGTGTTTAGGAAGTTGATTCAAACACAATAGTTAACTTGTGGTTCCAACAAGATGGAGCACCTGTATATCAGAAATTTTACCGACAAGTGGATAGGACGTGGTGGACCAATTTCGTGGCTTCCTCGATCTCCAGATCTCACACTGATGGATTTCTTTTTATGGGGATACATCAAGCAACTTGTGTATCAAGCGGAACCTACTACCAGAGAAGACGTGAAAGAAAGGATTCGTAACGCATTTCCCACAATAACCCCAGCTATGTTGGAAAGAGTAAGATCCTCGTTTTTGAAAAAAATTGTATGGAAGTAATTGGTCGCCATTTTGAACACTTAGCATAAACTACTATACTTTTATAGAATGTCAATGTTCATTTATGTAAATGTGAGTGTTCTTATAATGTTGGTTTTCATAATTGTTAGTTTTTCAAAAATAGAAAAAATTGGAAAATAAATTTCAAGCTTGCATTTTACATAACTAAGATATACTGTTTGTGGTGACTTAAGTAATTATTTCGTTAAGACTACAAACTGCTTTTATATTTATTAGTAATATAATGACATTAGCCTACTTACAGTAAACAAAAATATTTCTTCCAACATAATTCCTTCTTTCCTTCCTCTAATGGTAAGAGTAAAAGTCAAAGATATTTTAGATGCATCCAAAATTACGATTAAAATATATGCCTTAGAAATGTTAAAATTTACAAGAGGTTGCATGTAAAAATTTAATACCATTTTATTTGTGTACGTAAAATACTTGTTTTTGACCATTATCATGAAATATCTACGATTTTCCAATAACTAATGCCCTAAGTTTACTACATCGTTTGAAAGTTTGTTAATTGTACTAACAAATTGTAAAAAGACTTATAGGGTGATTCATTTAAAAATTTTGAGATATTGCTTAAATTGCGTTTTGTTTGACCCTGTATTAAAGAAGCCACAGATAAAAAAAGTAATTAATACTGAGCACAGCCAATGATGTGTGTATAACATTTGAATACAAAGACCTGTTGATTTATTTTAATTTACTGTTTTGCAGAGTGTTAAAGAGGAGGTCTTTTTTGCTAATAATTAGCCATATCTTTGTAAAACACCCTTATAATATATTAGAGTGCTATATTTTTTTAACGCTCTCGGTGAGATCTTTTCGATTCTTGAACAAAATATAGTACGTTCCATTTTAAAAATGTAAGTTTGTGCTGCTACGTGGTTTTGGAACACCCTGTAGAATCGAAAGTATTTTCAAAATGTGCCCTCAGTAGCTGTATTAGCTCACACAAAATAATAAAGTTCTATCTCTCTCCACAAAGATGTAATCCTCCGATGTCAGAAGATTGCCCCACCCTGTATAAGAAAATAGCAATTTTTATAGATTCTGGTAGGAATCTTCTTCATGTTTTCAAAATAAAAGTTGATACTCCTGTAGTATAAAGATTAATATTCAACGAACAAAATGTATATAGTGAAAAGGTATAAAAGATTATTAATATATAATTTTAAGATATAATTTTTTTCATACCTTCTCCCAATGAAAATATGTAAAAATTAATGTATCACCTTTTATTTATTATTTACTTGTACTTTTGGTCTAAAATGAGCCATACCGACTGGTCTAAAATATTTTCTGGATTTAATCTATGGGATTATTTTAAATATTCGCATAGTAACTTGGGTGGACGAATATTCCAAAGGAATAAGACTATTTAATAACACATAACAATGAACAACATCCGATGTAATGCTAACAACAGTAAATTTTCGTTACCCATTTTATCTGATTCTGTGTACAAAATAAACTAAGAATCTTGTAGAATACTACGTCAAAACATTATCTTTTGAGGTTATGTTGTGACATATACAACCAATTATGGTCAACACTTCCATTTTAGTAAGTGAACCTGAAGTATATGGCACACATCCAATGGACCTATATCGTCTATTTGAAGGTACGGGGATAACTGGATGGGTGGACTAAATATGGGAGTAGAGTACAATAAGCCAATAGGCTGCAGTGCTCCCGGCATCAGAACGGCTTCCAAAACCACAAATAACCGCTTGATTATAACCAAAAAAACGTGGATATTTTCTAAAAGATCGATGTAAAAATACTTACTAAATGCTCTTCGCTAAGATCCCCATGAGTAAATACAATTAGCCACCATACTACAGCGAATAACAACCAAGACAAAAAGAAGTTCATTGCGAACACCAATAACGTCCAGCGCCATTGAGCATCCACCAAAGTTGTGAAAATATCTTGAAGGTATTTTCGACGCCTTTTTGCTACGTTGCCTTGAATTACATTACAATCTCCATGTTTGAATACTACTCTTTTTCTTATTCGTCTTGCGTTGAAACGAGACTGCCTAAATCTGTAACAAAGAAATAAATCATTTAATTTCCATATTTTTGTAAATATTAATTTCCGAAATGTACAGTAAACAATGATGCTTTGAACTCCACTTGGTTCTGATATGTCCAACTTCAAGTTGGGTCTAAACTCATTCCCCTTGGTAAATCCAAGCTTTAGAGTGAAATCCAACTAATTGTTCGCAAAACGTATTGGTCGGCCACACACGTGCATTTCATCATTAGAAAAAATTATATTGGTGTATTTCTCAACCAACAAAATGGGGAAGACCACTAAGGGATGAACTCCTTTGAAATATATTTCAATAAATGAATAATTATGTTGGCTCAGTGAGCAGACAATATCAAGAGTCAAAATCGTATTAAACAGATTTCCTATCGTTTTGAAATAAACATATTAATTCAAAACCGAGAAATGTGGGAAACAAATTAGCGGTGATATGACGTACTAACCCCTAACATTTTCGGTCTCTGTCTGTTTCTTATATCCTCAGTACACTGTAGTGCAGTGTTATCAAAGTTAGGCTTTTGTATGTCTGAATTGTTCTTTTATCTACGACCACCTTTAAAATTAAGCATTTACGAACCAAAAAAAGTGTGTGAAATCATACATTATACATAGGTACGTTGAAAAGCGTGCGTAAACGAACAATGCTTTTTATGAGACTTTCATAACACCCAAAAGCGTACGTAAATGACCAATGCTTTTTAAATGGGGTTTTCCTTTTAACACTCTTTTTTAGCTACGTAATTATCTAGTTGCCTTGAATTTAGTCGTTTGTTGTATGAACTTTTCTGTTGTCAGTAAATTTGACAGAAGTGTCAGACGTGAAAAATATTTGTTACTTTAAAAAAAGACAAATTACCCAATGTTATAATTAGTAATTTAAATAATTGTCCCCATACTGTAAATATGAATTTAAATAATTAGAATTCGTTGTATAGGTAGGTATATATTTGTTTTTGGAAAATTCATTTTTAAGTATTTTAACCCCTTCAGAGCACATTTTTTAACACGCTTTTATTAGCTGCACTTGTATGTTTGTGGGTTTGTAACTCTCCTTTGCGCGCACAAGCATACGTCGCACTTAGCCAGTGCAGATCTTTGGACGGCATTCGGATTGAAGAACTTGATTGTTCCAAGTTGACAGATAAAGCCCCATGTAACAACGAAGCATTAGATGAAATGGAACGACTAAGAAATAATTCATAAGAGTCGTCATTATTAAGGTCTGTTCTCACAAGCATCACAGACAGTCTTTGACAATCCGGATTCGGCGCAAAGATCATAAAACGTTCTCCCGAGAACACTAGAATCCGGATTGTCAAAGACTGTCTGTGATGCTTGTGAGAACAACAACTTTAGTTAGTCGCAAATAGTGTAATATCATTTTACAAATCATCAAGCACAAGATGATAAAACTCTGTCTAAAATGATTAATTGAAAAATTTCATTTATATTTGTATTAAGACATAGAATTGTAAAGATTGAATTTTATTACGTTGTTCAAGAAGAATGTTACATTCGTGCACCCTCTGTTGGAAATTTATAATACTATCAATGAGAACGTAGAGAAAAACTCTATTCACAACAAATCGAACTAAAAAATGAAAAATAAATATAGTTTAAAAAAACTAAAAAACACGCTTTTAAAGAATATCGAACTAAAAAGTTGAAAATAATTTTAAAAATAAACTTAAATAGTATATAAAAAAAATACTATATAAAAAAATTGAGGGAAAAGTGTGGGGCGCTTTGTGCCATAATTTTCGTATATAGAGCATCTCACGCTTTTCCTCCAATTATACTAGTATTTTTTTATAGAACTTTTTAGTTCGATATTTTTTAAAAGCGTGTTTTTTAGTTTTTTTAAACTATATTTATTTATTTTTTCTTCATGTGGTCGTAGATAAAGTTTTGTATGACACTTGTGCGGGAAGCTCTTTTGTGCACTCGTTGCGAAAAAGGCATTTGCATTTTCGCAACTCGTGCGCAAAAGTATAACTTCACGCACTTGTATCATAAATAACTATATCCTACAATACAACGTACTCGGTATCAACTAATGATAAAAATGTCATTTCGCATCAAAGTAATTTCACAGTATAGAAACAAACCAGTATGTTATCTCGTGACGTTACACTTCCGAGCTCTCTGTGACCTTCAACGTCGTTCGGATGAGTATCTCATCCGGCGGCCAGTGCTGTGATGCGATCCAACCAAAGTGCCAGCGGTGAATTTGCGAATAAAATTATTTATTACAGCTTATATTTTAACGGGTTTTCGGTATTATTTTTATAGTTTATTAGCATTTTTTGCAATGGATACTATTAAAATAAAGAAAACGAGTAGTGTGTGTGTAGTTCGTGGATGTAACAATAAATATTATAATTGTGATGGAAAGTTTCACCGTTTTCCAAAGGATTCAGAAAGGTGAGAAACTGTTAGTATAATACTTTATTATTTGATCTTCATATTACATTTATGAGCCTTAGTTTCATGCATTGATTTAATTTGTTGTTTTTGTTTCAAAGCTAAAGTTTGGCTCGAAGCATGCGATAGGCCTGACTTGATGCCAAAACTATAATCTCTATACAATAGTAGTCATCGTTTATGTGGTGCTCATTTTGAACCAGACATAATTATGCAACCTCATAAAAGAAAACTTCTTTTAAAGAAGGCTATTCCAACAATATTTCTTTCATCAAATACTGCAATGCCCAAAGACTTTCAGACAAATGATTTATTGGAAAAGAATTTTGTTCGGTACTTTTGTGATTATTTAATTAAAAAATGTTCGGAAATTCATAAGTACATGCAGCGTATATGAGACGTATTCACAAGCGTATCAGAATTAAGACGATTCGTCTTTATACTGTTACCTTAGAGTTTATGAAAATACGAATAAGGATACTTTTGGAAACTTGAATATGCCGCATGAAAATTTTGTACAATACATCTCATCATTAGAAACATTATTCCAAATGAATTTTGAGAAAGTTGCTACGGAAGATAATATTGTTGAATCACTCATAAATAGTAGTCAAACAATAGAGTTTGTACATCCTTGTGTTGATTTTCCAATAAAATATTTAATTAAACTTTTCTTCACGGTACGACTATATTACACATTAAAATTTGTCAATAAAAATTTAAAAAATCATAACAAAATGAAAATTGTAATATGGAAAAACCAATAAATATTTTGTATAAGACTATTGTTTTATTCACTTATTAGTGTACTGTTCTACAATATTTAAGGGGAATCTATCGACAGCGATTTGACAAAATATCGAAGTATTTTTGGCAAAGAATTTTGAGGTAATGGATGTATTGAAAATTAAGGAAAAATATATCATGTAGATTAATGTTGAACTTAGAGTTCTCATCGAATAAAAACTTTGAAATGCTAACCAAATTTTGTTGAAAAAAATACGAATCATGAGGTAATTACACATATTAAGCAAAGTTTGAGCCCTTGTAAAGAATTAAATATAGATTAAATGGAAAAACTAATTGATAAGAAGTTTAATTTGAAGCTTTATGAATACTATATAAAAATCTCAGAATCCTCAAATTACTTATGACCGTACAATTCCTTATTGAAATTCGGTTGCTATCACTAAAATATCGGATAAAAATCCATCTCTCGCTTTTCTATCCTTCTATGACTGATATTGTCTCTCTGCTTCGGTAGTCGCGTGCCGTTCCATTGTTGATACAACGCTCGCCGGTCTCTGCGGTCTCCCAGTTCAGTACTGACGAAGCTTATAGAGTAGTACGTGAACCAAAATCCGCTTGGACTGCTTGGCTACCTACATCTTGCGGAGCTTTTATATTTCTAATAAAATTTTCGTTATGTGAACTTAAACGTGAGGACGTAGGGAAACAAAAAAATATACAAAGCATAATTGTGCAAGGTCGAATTTGGTAGATGCCCCTTGAGAAAAAACATTTAACACGTCCAAGTCATTTTAAAACGTATGCACCTACGCCTATGGTAAAATGAATCGTAAAGCGATCCGTTCAAGGTCATCAAAAGCTCTGGTAATTTATGAATGGAATTTATGAGAGTTATACTACTAGTTCGTTCCTATACTGTGGTAATTTGTTGGAACAGCTTTAACCATATTAGTCCGGCAACACTTGTTGATGGAATATAATATGGAATATAATATTATTTGTTTATAGAAAAACTTTGATTAACTTTTATTTCTGTGATTTATGACCTTAATCGTCTTTGGTTGTGCATGCTGTTTGTTTTGTACTGTCCGTTAGTCGTATGTTTATGATTTTGTTGTTACCGTTTTTGTTTTGTATTTTCAATATTTTGCAAAAACTTAGAAACAGCATAAGAATACGATGATGCATAACTTCAAATTTGATATTGACGTACACGGAACCACAGGTAGACGGATTTACTATAATAGAACTTATATGATAAGGTCGATAGGCGTGTAGGGGCGTGTAGACATGGTCAGATCCTCTTAGAGGAAGATGCTTCTCAGGGTAACATCGGCATATCGAACTGTCTCGGCCGCAGCTATTTGCGTGGTAGCAGGGGTGTCACCAATAGAACTTTTGGCGAAGGAAAGGTGAAGGCTAGAAGAGTTGGAGGAAGTGACGGATATAGAAAGAGAAGAGGAAAGGAGGAAAACAATGGAGGAGTGGCAAGTCCAATGGAGCAACAACAAGCTGACCGCTCAATGGACGAAATAGCTATTCCCTGACCTAGAAACCTGGATGGAATGCTGGCACAGGCAGATGGATTATTACATCACCCAGTTTATGACCGGACACGGCTCCCTGAGGACCTATACTAATAGAATTGGTAAAGCCGTGGACAATCTCTGCATCTATTGCCGGCAGATAGATGACGTCAAACATACCCTGACGAACTGCCAAAGATGAGATCGCACTATGAGGCAGACATAGGTTTTAGCGCAACCACGGAAGGGATCCTAAAGTCCATGCTTAGCTCTAAGGATGCATGGAGAAAAGCAGTGTGATGGGGCAGAAGGAGCTGGAAGAGGGAGAATTCCAGAAAGATGAAAAAAGACGGGACAGAATTTAAGAATCAAATGTCTTAAGAGGCACAGATTGTGGAGCACGTCGCCGGCCGCATTGTATGTTATGTTCCTTCGACGATTCATGATGTGGTGACTGATGGACAAGGAGGTTTTTAGTGGGTATGCCAGCTTGCTCCCACACTCCTGACGCTATGGACCACCAAGCGAAGGGTGTACATGAAGTATTTTCCTTCATACCCCCCCCCCAAAAAAAAAAAAAAAAAGGCGTGTAGGGGCTAGTACATCACACTGCATTACACCAATGAGATGAGAGCAGCCTTATAAAAAGGCGCGTAAAATTGTATGTCTGAAATGAAAATTATGTAATTATTATAATTGGTGAGATAATGGTACAAAAAAAATTATTTATGTAGGTACCTTCTAAAATTTTCTGAATAATCCTTGACATTATCGTAACTGTGTTCACCACAATTCTTCAAGTTATCCATTGATATACATGTATGCACAATCTTGTTTACAACTGGCGTAAACAACGACCACTTCGAACTTTGTCTTGACAAATTTTTTTGATCGTACATTGTCGGCATCTTAATGATCACTGACATCAATAATTAATACTGACAAATGAAATAATTCCAGTGAATCAAATAATACTGTGTTTATATCAGGGATTTTCTGATTTTAGATAACCAAGTATAAATAATATGGGTATGTTAGGTATTGAGAAATATCAAACTCGATAATTTTAATTTATTAATGGATAATTTTAAATTTGCAGGTGACATAAAGAAAGGATAATTGAAAGTGGGAGGAAAAGAACTTGTTTAATTTAATTGTATCTTTAAATTTCTCATCTTTTTATTATCAATTATTTCCAGGCTGTACGTAAAATTAATTTGTTGGCGAATAATTCACAACAAGGTCAATTTAATCTTGACATGTATGTGATTTGTTCGTGGAAGGATTATATTGTTTGCATTTTCCTTATCCAGTGCGTCAAAGAAATTAAATAATGGAAAATTCGAAAAGTGTATAAAAAGAAACTAAACATGTGAAAAGAACGAACCAGAATAGGGCATGTCCACCAACTGACAAGTTGACACTAATGCCAGTCGCTCTGAGGATGAACAATAATTTGGATAGATTTTAGATTTGTAATTTGTATGCTATGTATTGATTTAATGATCCTTTTGATTATAAACAGTCAGATATTACTTTTAAAATACCTGAGCAATTTAAATAAAGCCGAAAAAAGAACCAAATCGAAATTAAATGATTTCAAACACGATCAAAACAACTATTAAGAGCCACGTGCTGTTCAAAGAACGCTTGGTTATTATCAGATTCATCAGGGCGACTGTCACATGACGTCACGTGGTCTTGCCCTATTGAATAGTAAACCATAGAAAAAAAAAGAAAACGAAACCGGAAGCCGTGGAACCCGTGGAAGGTTTGGATAGATAGTTGGAAGGAGAACAGCTAGATCTGTAACGCACAGACTATTGCAAAGTCACGGACCACGGTGCTGACTATCGAAAGCTTATCGAGGAGCTAAATACGGATGACTTTATGGGGCATCCCATTAGCGCAACGGCTACGAGATATGCGCGATTGAAATTCAAGGTCGTGGCGACAAAAATCAGAACTACTCTTTGGATCTTTAGCGAACTGCTTACATTGTTTGAGAGTGATTATTCAAACTTATTTCGTATTGAGTTTTCAGTGTTTGAGTAGAAGTCCACGATTTTTGTATTTTAAAGTGGTTAAACAAAGCATCTTATGGGCCAAGCTGCACTGGAAGCACTCGATTCCATAGTAGCCAGCACTAGGGTCTTAAGAGGCAATAACCGTGGCGTGTCCGCCAAAAAATGATTTAAAATAATAACTTTTAAAATAATTATGTTTTAGACTCGATTATTGTGACATGATTTTGATTTTGCTTTTGTTTTTGGCTAGTCGAATATAAAAAAATATTACGTTAAATGTTATCGATTTCTTCAAAAAAAGTCGAAATTTTCCTCTCGGTACCATTTTCTCCTTTGTTTTTGGAACAATTTCAACCAAATTTTGGTAGTCTTAATGGCTCCCTATGGTCAAGAAGCCATGCATATTTTTTTGGAATAAATTAATTTTTTTCCATGACATTTATTTTTTTATTTGGTTTATTTAAAAATATTCATTCAAAACTATGCATGGCTTCTTGACCATAGGGAACCATTAAGACTACCAAAATTTGGTTGAAATTGTTCCATAAACAAATGAGAAAATGGTACCGAGAGGAAAATTTCGACTTTTTTTGAAGAAATCGATAGTATCTTACATAATATTTTTTTTTGACTAGTCCAATAACAAAAGCAAAATCAAAATCATATCACAATAATCGAGTCTAAAACATAGTTATTTTAAATCATTTTTTGGAGGACACGCCACGGTTATTGCCTCTTAAGGGCAACGAATTGGCGGATGAAGCCATGTAGATATTCTGCTTCAGATTCTGTCACCTAGGTGCTGAAGATCTACCGGCCATAGATAACATAACACTGACTACCGGCAAGAAATTACTTGAAAGGTACAGTCACTGTACAGTCTCGAATCTGATTCACTGTTTAAAAAGAGTGGGGCTGGAGAATGTAATCTAGATTACAGAGGTTACAATCTTACAATTCAGTCACAGAGATAAATAGTGTGTCAATTAACGTCTCGTCTTTAAATGAATTGCCTGACTAGTCATATACAATTTTTTTTTATTCTGTTATTTAACGTCGGTCTATTTCTGCGCCTGAGGCTAATCACCGACGCCAGAAGCACTCTACCCCTAACCGTAAATTTTGGCTAGCCCACTAGTGTTCCAACCAGTGGTAGCATTCTCTAACGAGCCCAACATCCATGGACTCGGGACCTCGGTTTTACGTCTCCTCCGAAAGACGGCATATCTACATTATACGTGCTCATTGGTATAATGCCTGCGAGCTGTGATATGCTAGTCCGCTGCAGGCTGTGCGGGCCCTATACAATGGTTTCCCCTGGCATGGTCACCCATCCAAGTACTAACCATGTTCGACACTGCTTGACTGTAATTATCGCATCAAACGCGTTCCACTACAGTGCTGGGTCGTCGCCAGTCATATACAATTAGATAAACCAAAAGAATAATCTGATTAAGATTCAAAACATGTATTTTTATGGCGAAAGCCACGTGATCTTTTTCTCTAACGTTTGTTAGAATTCAGAGAGAATCTGCTACAAATAACGCATTCACAATTTTAAATTCTCAATAAAAAGAAAATGTTCAATATACTGCTAATACAATTGATAAAGGGTAATTTGAAATCGTATTAACAACAAAATACGGAATAATCATTGCGTATGTAGCTGACCTTTCAGTTAATTCATAAAATTTACATATTTATTACGATAAGGCTATACTCGAACCTAGCAACGTTCAATGATAAAATTATAATCATCCACCTTGACAACGAACAAGCGATGGAAAAAAACATGCGTTAATATTTATTTGTTAGCCCCCTGCGGTTTCTTGACATGGCCGTTCTATTAAATAATATTGTATTAATTCGAGGTACATTATTGTCAATTGTTCCGAAAATAATCCTGCTAAGAAACAAACAACATAATTGATTCATAACCTTACTTATTAGGTATTGGGAAGAGATAAAATACTATTAGACATCAGTAGCGTAGCGAGGGTTTTCTTCGCCCGTAGCTGACCGGATATTTGCTCCTCCCCTTTTATTTTAATTATTATTGAAAATTATATATTTTATTCAATGGACCTAATTAAGGTTCATCATGAGGAGCCCAGAGGAAGCTAGCAAAATAGGAAGTGTTATTGCTTTGTTTGATTAAATAACTGAGTACTCGTAGTTATTTGTTAGTTCGTTCGATCTCACTAGAGTCGACAGAAGCAAGAGCCCCGGAAAATATGGAAACTAAAAGAAAGGTCATCGCAACCAGCCAATTAGGAACCAATGTTGACGATTACCACATTACATTGATAATTGTAAACATAATCGAGATAATATGACCGGATGATTTTATCAATATAGATCATTTTTGGCTGCAGCAACGTTGACCAGTGCTGTCAATTTGAGGATAATAAATTAGGTAGGTATATGATTTTCATACAATTTCGCTTACCGGTTTTTTTTGGATCGAATAACTTTTCGAGTGTTTAGCCGAAAGGATATACAGGGTGGTCCGGTAAGTAATGGTCCAAAGTGAAATAGAAGAAAATTGACCTAAAAATATAACAATCTGACGCAAGTTCCTTCAATAAAACATTGATGATAAGAAAGATATAGAGTGACAAAGTTGAAATGTCAAAAATGTTTTTTCTCAGTAAATTGGGAGATTTTGGATAAACAAACGTGAAAATTTGAACATAGGGGTTCTAAGGCCTGGGAAATCATAATATGTTATTTATTTCGATGTATTTGCTACATGGCGCCACAAAAACTATTGGATATGGATAATAAAAAAGATACAGGGTGGCAAAGTTGAAATGTCGAAAATAAATTGAAAGGTTTTTTATATGCTAACTTAAAAATTGGAAGATAGGGGTTTTAGTGCCTGGAAAATCATGATATAGTATCCGTTTCGATGTATTTTCTAGAGGGCGCCACAAAAGCTATGCTGTTGATGTAACTGTACGATCTTTGATCTTTGATCATATATTTTATTCTTAGAACCTGCAACTGTTGTGAAACAAAATGCTAATTCGGCCTCTGCCACAGAACCTTCTTTTTGTACATTTTTATTTAGTCTTGTTCTAGTACTTGAAATTGTATTAGAAGAAACTTCTATTATTTGGGATAAATAATTTATAAAACCAAATATAATATATCATCTAATTAAGTGTGTATAAAGTATTAACCAGCGCAATGTAAATTGTGGAAACAGTTTTATGCATTGTTGAGAATTGAGTTTAGTAACTGATCGTAAATTTGTGTTTGCCAAAACGTGACTAGTTCTAAACTGTTAACGTCAATGCAGTAACGTCCTTGTAATAAATTATTCACTTTTAATGTGTATATTTAATGTTGTTTCAACTGACAGGATCGAATTCCAATTTCACATCAAATCGCCTATTGGAATACAAAGTTTACAAAAAGGCATTTTCTACCAAAAGTGTTACATATTTTGGAGGACAAATAACCGTGTTTGTATACAGTGTGACTCATAACTATTGGTGCATAAGCATTGCCAAAGAAGGACTTTATATGTACCCAAACATGAAAATCGAGCGGTTTGTGGTCAGAACATTTTGGTGCTATTGAAATTAATTTCCTCTAAACATCCATTGTTAAGGAAATTTGTCACTATGTCAAGATATTGAAATAAAATTATTGAATTATTGTATTGTCATCGATCCTTGATAAATGTGCAGAGTTCCAATTAAATAGGACATAATATGTTTGGTATTTAAGTAAAGTTTACCTCGATAAGAGCACCAACAATTTCTAGCTAACTAAATTTCAAATAAAAAAACAGTGAACATGCCAAGATTGGAACCAACACAGCTTCTATGCAGTTCAATTGATCCATGAAAATCAACATATTTCTTTTTCTAAACTGAACCAGTCAGTTTGGTGTATTTTATTCCGGTGACAAGAAGCTTTAGACCAATAAATTTTACATTTTATGTATAAATACCTTGACCAAGTATGCGCCCAAGCTTCTTCTCCGGAAGTAGTAGCTTTAAAGGCTAACATAGACATCTGGGAAAGGCATCTTCTCAATCCAGCCATGCTAACCATCGTAGAACCATGTGACATTCCCGAAGGTGACGTCATGTAAAATCATGGAACGCGTAAGGTTTAATTAAAAACAGTGACACCGTTTAAAATTCTATTTGGTACACTAAAACACTCCGAAGCACTCTGTTTTACGACGCCAATACATTTTCGCTTGTTCACATGAGGCTGTTACAGAAAATAATAAATGGCACATTGTTCTTTTATTGAAATAGGTGATAAAGGTTATCGGAATATAAACGGATATTATAGTGTTACTGTTGATTACAATACATTTTTTGGTGGTTTTTCTACATCACGATTAATCAGAGTCGAACTTTTTATCATCTACCAACTAGAATCGACAATAGTAGCATTTACTAAAATAATTGTGGAAATATAAAAGAAACTGATAAATATCTACTAGTGAATTAAGAGAGCGGAAAGTGTTACATTTAGTTGCTTGATATAAAAACAGTTTATTGAAAGTAGCAAAGTGATTTCTGCTCGGATTACACGCAAGATTTTTTCTACAACCACACGATATTAAAGATATACAGGGTGACAACACTTATAATCCGGAGTTTGATATCTCCGTTGCTGTGAAAGCTACGTAAAATAGTAAAGCGTAATTAGAACAACAACTTGAATCACATTGTACATTATACGTACTCATTAGCGATTAAATTATTGGCACATCTGTGAGCTGACATTATTAAGAGATCCAAAAATAATAAAGCAGATGAAACTAATATCACGAGGTATATCATTTATGTAATGCTCATGTGTGTATTCACGCGTGACATTTTGTTATTAACTTTGTTAATACTAATTATATCTATTGTTATATAAAAAATGTCTTTTTTATCTGAAATGTCAGTTTATGTTGTTAATTATCAGCTTTATTTCTTTTCAAGTCAAAGTTCAATACTTTCTACTGCTGTATAATAATGTAGATTCATATTTACAGTAAAAATACTAATCTGGAACTTAGGTTTATGTATTATGAATGAATGAATGAATGTCTTTATTAACAAACGTGTACAACACATTTGCCCCAAGAAGGCGAAGATTAGCTAGAAGCTAGAATACAAAAAAAATAGCTTAATATAAATTAATCAGTCGAAATAAAGAATTATTGTTTTTCAAGCAGCATATTTTCCGTTATATAGGATCGGTAGGAATTATATAATTTCACCAAATTGTATGTAAAGGAACGTTCAAATATGACGGAAGAATGATTTATCATTGTCATAGTGTTATGTCGAATGTTGTGCTCATGAATAGAACTACGGAAAATAATTTTATCATACAAATAGACTGGAGTTCTAGTTTTCATCAAGCGATAGATGAAAACTAGAAAATGAAAACAAAATAAGTTATTGATCTTTAACCAAATGAGCTTTTTAAAATAAGCCGAAATATAATCATATCATTTGCAATTAAAGATGAATCTACAACAAGTATTTTGTATACGTTGAACCTGATTTTTAGAAGCATTATCCAAACATGGGTAATATACAATAAAACAATAATTTAAAATTGAAAGAACTAACGTTTCACAAAGTTTTTTGCGCATTTTAAAATTTAAAATGTGCTTATTAATGTATAGAACACGCAATCTTGCATAGCATCTTTGCATTAAATATTTTACATGTTTTTTAAATCTTAATAACTGATCGATGAATAATCCTAAATTTTTTGCCACGTATGATATATCTATTTTTATGCCATCCAATTTAAGTATTACTGAACTTTTAATTATCTCTGTATTAGCTCTAGAACTAAATAACACTGCAATGGTTTTCAACGGATTGATAGTTAGGTTATGTTGTTTTGAAAATTGAAGTATTATATCTAAGTTGGAATTAACTGCATCCATAGCCCGTTGCATTTCAGCAAGCTCAAAGTAGTGCAGTAGTTGTGTATCATCTGCATACAGATGTATTGAACTGGTAGTTACAGCTTTGGGCAAATCCGAAGTATATATAAGAAATAATAAAAGCCCAAAATGGAACCCTGTGGAACACCCGAAACTACGATCTTGGACGATGAATAGTTATTTTGGATGCGCACACGTTGGTTACGATTCCATAGATATGACTTGAAAAATGACAGTGCATTACCTTCTATTCCAAAGTATTTAAGTTTAGCACACCACAAATCGTGATCAATGAAATCAAATGCTTTGGAAAAATCCAAAGCAATTGGAAAAACGCACATTTTCTTATCAATAGCTCGAATAATATTGTCAGTCAGATTTAACAGAGCAGTTGTAGTACTATGGCCCTTTCGGAAGCCAGATTGTTCAATTGGCAAGATATGATTATCCAACAAAAATTCACTTAATTGAAGATGAATAATACGTTGAAGAATTTTAGATAAAGCCGGCAGCAAGCTGATATTATGTTATGTATTCAATGATCTCACATTTGTAATAATTAGTTTCTTAATCATTTATATTAGCTTATTTATATTAGCTTATTTATAATACCTAAAAAATGTTTGATAATCTAATACCTCTTTGAATCCGACACTGAATAAAAATATGTGCAGTCAAACGTATCAACAGATAACTTACAATTAAGATAAACATTTCCCAAAAGTGTCAAGTAGCTCTAATTACCTATTAACTAATTAAATATTTCCCGACAAACATTTATTTGACACAACAGCTAAAGCAAACCATGAAAAAATTATAAAATCCTTTTTTTTTCACACCATATGGCACCTACTCAACACACATAATTTAAAAATTGTAGTACTACTGTTAAGTCTAGTTGTATAATTTTTAATTTTAAAAGAAATATTCACTGTTACCACGCAAACGTAATTGTACACGTTTAAGCGTAATGCTTAGTGTTATCAACCAAAAAGGATACTATTATTTTTTAATGTTCGTTTCGCCATGCTACAACTATTAATAAATAGCCGTGACACCAGGTTTTGTAAAGATATGAACATGTATCATTATTTTTATCACTTCATTTTTATTACAAAAACTATTTGTACCAAATTATTGACCTAAATATAAAATAAAGGTTTGTTAAGGAGTACCAATAGTAAATTATATTTGTATGGTGAATAAATAAGTGTTCTAAAATTAGACACCACGAATAAACAAGAGCCAGCCAGAATTTAAGAGTTAATGTACGTGGAATCAGTGTCTGAAAAAGACAAAATGGGTCCAAAACAAGAGAAGAAGAATAATAATGCCTACAACCTATAATAATAGTATGCAATGCGCTACTATTATTAGTGGTCTTGATCTTTGTCCTGTCGCAAACGATGAATGCGACCTTTCTAGAAATGTTCTTTCGCAGGTAATATCCAGACTGTTCTGGAAATGTACCAGGCCATACAATGGTTTATCGCGAAAGTTCTAGAGATTTGAGGGACTAGGTATATATAGCGGGTTTTCGAGTGAATCGGGGAGTTGTTCAGTATACAGTGAATCGGTAAACAGTTTCAGTATACAGTGAGTGAACAGAAGTGAATATAAATAGTGTTGGATATAAATTAGGACAATTATTATACCGAGTGTAGATAAATTAATAGACATTAAGTAGTGTGTATATAAATCAAGATTATTATAGTGTGTAAGTGTTTCTTTGATAAATCGATAGTAATTAGCCATAGTGAGTGTATAATTTTATCCTACGGTAAAAACTGTTTAAATAAATAAGAAAAACATTACATTGGTGTCAGGTGTGGGGTAATATAAATAAATAATTACGTAAAAATGGCTAAGAGACTATGTGACCTGAAAGTGACGGAACTAAAAGCAGAATTAGAAAATAGTGAGTTGGAAACGTCCGGTAAGAAGAGTGAATTAGTTGAAGGACTGAAAATAGCACTGGAAAGTGAAGACTTGGATCCAGAAACATTCTTATTCAATGACGAGTCCTCCACCCTAATCTCGTCAATTTCTCCTAACATTTCTGCTAATATGGACGAGAAGATTTCTACCATGAAAAATGATATATCTGCTATGAAGGACGATATTTCTGCTAATATGGACGGGAAGATTTCTACCATGAAAAATGATATTTCTGCTAACATATCCTCCATGGACGAGAAGATTTCTACTATGAAAGACGATATTTCTGCTGATATTTTGTCAATGAAAAATGACAATGCCGCTGAAGTTGAAAATAAAATTTCGTCCCTAAAATCAGATATTGAGAATCAAATGACAACAATGGAAGAGAAAATCCAGGAGTTAGAGAGAAAAATGGCAAATTCAGTAACACAAGACATGTCAGCAGAAGAAAAGAAGATCGAGCAAATAAAACCCTGCAAGCCAGAAACACTCCCCAAAATAGAAGATATTGGCGTCAGAATATAACAAAGTTCAAGAAGATGATGACGAAGATAAATTTGACCAGTTAGTCAACTTGATCAAAAGCATGGTAGACCGAAAGTCGAGGAAGATTAGATGCAGGAATTGTGGCGAGCTAGGGCATGTACGCAGTTCGTGTAAGCGCCCTAGGACTCCAGCAAACCAAGAACTCCTACGAGCTGGTGTGAGTCGCCGAAAAGCCGATTCCCTGTCTAAACGACCATGCCAACCAGACTATTCCCACTGCAACAAGGTGGAATCTGAGGAAGCTGTAGTTTCAAGAACTACCGTCAGCAATGAAGAATGGTCACCCACCAGGATTAGAGAAGATCAAGATAATGATCCACACCTAAAGATGATCCGGCAATGGAAGCAAGAAAATCGGTGACCTACCTGGCAAGAAGTGTCAAGATTTTCACCAACACTGAAGGCATATTGGGCTCAGTGGGACTCCCTTGTCCTAGAAGAAGGCCTGTTGAAACGAGTCCTTGAAAACGATGATGGTTCCGAAAATAGACGACAAATAGTTATCCTGAGATCGAGAGTAGCTGAGGTACTGAGGAAATTACACGACAGTCCATCAGGAGGTCATCTGGGAGTGAAGAAAACCCTTCAGCGTGTCCGTGAAAGGTTTTATTGGATGAACAGCTCCGACGATGTGAAGGACTGGTGTAAGAAGTGTACGAATTGTGCTACGAGTAATGGACCACATCGCAAGAGATAGGCTCCCATGAAACAATATAATGTTGGAAGCCCATTAAATAAATAAGAAAAACATTACAATATTTATTTCTCTTTGGTCTTTGTTCCGTTCCGGTGATATTTTGATTGATTTATAATAATTCCAATTTCAAAAACCCCTTGTGCATTTTTGAATACTCTTGTACCTTATCCCAAATTATTTGTATTGAGAAATTTACCTTCTTTACTCTTTTGGGTAATTAAGTCAGGTTTGGGGTTAACAGAGTTTTTATATTATTTATAAATTTTTGTAAGAGGTTTCATGACTGCAAATTTGATAGGTCATGGACTATAACAACATATATCCCAAATCTTCATATTTGACTTTAAAAATAATTGAAACTAAAAACTGTCAAAATACACATAAAGGAATTAAAGCTAGTTTGATCACTAGAATGATCAACACATGAATTTATTATGTATATCAACATGTATGTATGTGTATGTGTGTATATGGGGTGATATTCACTTGTGCCCTCTTACATCTAATTAGTTGCTGAGGAGAGCCTCAGATACTAGTAACTCGTTTAGTCCTATTTCTCGCAGGCTTCAACTTAGGTAAATGTCCCATTTCTACCTAGTAGTCTCTCTCATAGGTGTTGTGCCGTAGGATTCTGAATTGCTGAGCAATTCGCAAGTATGAGGTTTCTTCTTCCACGCCACAGAATCTACATTCTTCTTCCTCCACTATTTTCAGCTTTTTCAAATGCCCATTCAGGCAACAATGTCCCGCTCTTAGTGCATTTTCACTTCAACTTAGTCATTCATTTGATCTAAACGGGATGTAGTCGCCAAGCAGAATCTTTCATTGCCTAAGCTCTGCTAGATCTTTACAATGGTCAGATCTTCTCTTTTTTCAGTTTTTCCTAGGTACTCCCACGACATTTTGGAAAATGATTACACAAGATTTCAGTGCTTTAATGGCTGATGCTTGACCATCCGACATTATGATAATCCTTTTCCTTGTATATCCCTTGTCAATATTGAGCTGGGCACACTTTGTTATGTCGTGAATTTCCGCTTGAAAGATTTTTCCCAAACTTTCTTCTATTGCCATCTATGTACGATTGAATGGCATTCTTTTCAAGTCTATGTTATTTGGATCCCATTCCGTCTTGTTGCTTAATTCCGTAACGAATGTCTTTTCATGACACCATCTTGTCCCAGGTTTTTTTATTTCTATAAGAAGTAAGGCATTTCTCAACACCATATATGTATATGTAGTGGTGTGAGGCTTAGAATCATTTCCATGGCTGCCGCTGAGCAGTGAGCATGTTCTTTTTGCTCCTGTAATGCAGGCTAGTACAGACATGGAAAGATATAAAAAAATACTAAACATTCTTACGTTAAAAAACTGAATCACTTACAATAAATACATTACTTTGAATAAATTCTGTATACCTAAGTAAGAATAGATTTTATTAATGGACGAAATAATGGAAATTGTTTTTTATTCATTACAACTGATAAGCAGTTGAGTTCAATGGTCAATTATCATATAAAATACAATCAACTTAGTTTCTTGAAGGTACCTCATTACGTTTAAATGCAATAATCAGCATTAGAATTGTGACAGATGTGCAATTTATTATCAAAATATTCTTTAAAAAAATTTACCATTCGACAGTTTAGTTTCACATCCCATAGGATTGATTCTACCAACATAACAAATAATGAATGATCGGCATATGCTGTCAAAGAAAAAGGCATCTAACACGTGTTTGCAATAATTGATTATGGATGAATGTTAGCGCGGTCTAATATACTAGAAGTTTGTGTATGCGTCTGTAAGGATTAGGTGAATTTTTTAATGGTATTTCGGCAATGTTATATTTCATATTTCTAGCATCTTATATTTATTAAAAACCATGACATGTCACTTGACTTTTGAACCGAGTTTTGTTTATTTAATTTCCCGAAACATGTGCTTATGGACTATGGTTAAGTTTAAAATGCAGACAGGACAAGTCAAGAGTTTTGAAAAGGGAAATGGGAATTTGAATATCAGTCTATACATAATCGCGGTGTTGAAAAGAGTAAATTCAGATAGGTACCTACCTAGTTGTATAACTTGAAATTAAAAAAAAGATAATTTAGGAATAACCTGGACTATTATTAATAGTGATTTGAAGTTGTATATTTATTCGACGCACTTCAGAAGCACTTACAAACAACTTTTCGAAGTCTATTTTAAGAAGTTTATTTTTAAGTCGGCGAGAACGTTCAGACATCATAGAATTTAATCATCAAATCAGAAATCAAAGTAACAAAGACCTGAATTTATAAATATTAATCATGCTACTATGGTACAATAATTATAATAAACTACTTTTAAAAGTAGGTCACTGTCAACACTTACATTACTGTTCTGATATGATTAGAAGATTCCAGCAAGAAACATATTAACAAAATATCTTCAGGGAAACATTGGAAAAGAAGGAAGAAGGAAACTTTAATTTTCATTTTTGGTAATTTCTAAATAATTTAAATAGTATTTGTTGTCTAAAAAGATGTTATAGCATTCAAATCGTAAGGGTTATTGTGTTAAGATGAAGCTTGGACTGATTATTTATTCTTGAATAAGAAAACCTTTTATTAAATATCATAGATTATGCCTACGGGGGAAACCATCTAGAATAAACGCGACTTGCATTCTACCTCATAGGTGGTGAGGAAACGAGTGCATCGTCAAAATACAGTGCTATTCAAAAGTCCCCTCCCCCTCTCGTATCTTTTAAACGGCTACACTTACATTACCTAATATAATTTGGAGGGTGAAAATAAAGTGTTGTAAACTTCTCTACGAATGGTAACAGGTGACGTAATAGTAATAGATGACGTCACAGTGCCACTCTGGACAATAATTTTAAATAGGACCTTATGGCAAGTGATATCTCGTTTGAAAGGCAATGAAATTGGCTACATAGCCATATTAATTTTGCTTGGGCTTAAACTAATTTTGACGGATAAATTAAATAAATACCAAAGTTATTGAAATTATTGTTTTAAATTTAATTAATCAAATATTAACAATTGATTCTTATAGCAAGTGTTCGAAATGTTCTCCGTCCACTTCCTGACAGTAATACATCCTATTAGTAAACTCTTGTCGTACTCGTTCGAATGTCTCAGCTGAAATTGCATTGCATTCTTCAATAATTCTTTCTTTTAAAACGCCAATGCTATCTGGTGCCGTAGTATAAACCTTGGATTTCAAGTACCCCCATAGAAAAAAATATAATGGTGTCAGATCTGGTGACCGAGGTGGCCATTCTATAGGACCTCGCCGGCCGATCCATCTTCCTCGATATTCTTCATCCAGGTAACGTCTTACTGCACCATAATAATTTGCAGGAGCACCATCGTGTTGAAATGTTATTTCCAGATGGCCGGTGTCATCTGGATTATCTTCCAGAATTTCAAGAATTAACGGCTCAATTGCATTTTGTAACATCTTCAGATACACTTCACCGCTTAAATTTGAATTTAGGAAAACAGGACCAACTATGTGGTATCCAAAAATACCTGCCCAAACATTGACTTTTTCTGGATATTGTGTATGTTGTTCACGAAAGGTGTGAGGATTTGTGTCACTCCAATACCTTACATTTTGTGTATTCACATTTCCATTGAGGCAAAAAGTACTTTCGTCACTAAAACAAATTGTTTTTGTGTAATGTGGGTTTTGACTAATTTTATTTGTCATACATTCACAGAATTCGACTCTTCTGTCGGGGTCGTCATCCGAAAGGTGGTGCCCCATTTTTAACTTGTATGGATGAAATTTATTTTTAGCCAACACTCTCTGTACTGTACTTTTACTTACTTCACAGTTAGACGCAACTTTAGTTGAAGAGGAAGTAGGGCTTACACGGAAAAAAAAGAATCGTTGTATCAAGTAAAATTTATTTGGATCAACCAGAGGCGGACTGAAAAATCTTCAATATTTAAATGTGAAATAATAATTTTGGTATTTATTCAATTTATCCGTCAAAATTAGTTGAAACCCAAACAAAATTAATATGGCTATGTAGCCAATATCAATGCCTTTCAAACGAGATATCACTTGCTATAAGGTCCTATCTAAAATTATTGGCCAGAGTGGCACTGTGACGTCATCTATTACTATTACGTCACCTGTTACCATTCGTAGAGAAGTTTACAACACTTTATTTTCACCCTCCAAATTTTATTATTGTAAGTGTAGCCGTTCAAAAGATACGAGGGGGGGAGGGGACTTTTGAATAGCACTATATATTTGCTCTTTACATTTTTATAAAATGCTCTATAGCCTAGTGGTAGAAATGGTGGTTGAGTATGTCGTGGACGATCGAGGTTCGATCCTCACTGGACGTTTTTTCTTTTTAGTCGTGGAGAAAGTATAGTCTTCTACTTGTGTAGAATGGCCATTATTCTACACTCGTTGAAGAATATTACACTTTACACAGAATATTAAACCAGAATATTAATATTCTCGAAACTGATTCCGACTTGATTGATATTAATATATGAAATTGATATTTTTCAAAAAATATCGCTTGCTGTTATTTTATAAAAAGGTTGTTGTGCGGGTACCTCAGGGTTAGGTCAAGTAAAGGTCAGTTAAACTCGTTAAACGCGACCATGCCAACCTGCATACTATTTAGTCAATGATTAAATAGACTAAACGCAGTATTGGATTGAGAATTGTAAGAATATTTTCTTAACCTTCCTATATAAATATCTATGAAATTTTAAAATACCGGCATTCAGACACATAAAATATAAATTTTTTGGGAAGTGAATGCTATGGGCCCAATAGAAACATACGAAGAAAAGATATATCATATATCGAAGAAAGTTGTAAACGGGTCAATTCTATAAACACTGGTTAAAAATTGAAGGCACGTTAAAAAATAAGTTTTTAACGTTCCGTTAATTGAATATATAACCCATTTCCAATTATATAACGTCAATATTTGAAGGATACTTCAAAATCATTAATTTTAACGTTGGTGTTAAATGTGGTTGAATAAAGCAGTGTTGACAGATCGAACTTGATTCATTTGAACTATTTAATTCGCAAAAAAGTGGATCAATGATCCCCATTTCAAATTTCTAATCTATTGAAGTAATAGTGACAGCAAAGTATATACATAGTATCTATGCGTAGATGTTGATCTTTGACTATCGTGCATATGTTCAGATATTGAATGTATGACTGATTGGCAAGTTTCTTTATCAAGTCTGAAAAGCTTAGTGAATGTTTTATCAGGTAATTCGAAAGGATTTGAATTATATTTCAAATTACTCTGAATTCTCCTATGCTGTCTCCTAAAAAAGATTTAATTTTTGAGTAAAACGGAATATATCATAACCTCAAAATTAACATACTTTCTAAGTGCGTTTCTATGAATTCGAATTTCTTCATTCATTAATAATACATCAAATATCAAAGCCATTTCTATTATTCACTTGAATTTAAATCGACTCGGTTGTATAAGATAAAGTATCCGCAATCAAGAATGTTTCATGTCTTAGTCTATGGGTAGTAGGGTTTAAATTTTAACATATATATCGGCAAAAATTAAGCTTCTTCCGTTAATATTTTAAAGCTTATGACGCATACACAATAGTAAAATAAAGATAGCGGATCGTCTAATTTTCAAACATGCTTTAAAATTTAACAGTTGCTTACAGAATTATCCCTTATGTATTCTTAAGGGTCGTTTGAAAGAATTCTAGTCACAGTCAAGATAGGTCTCTATTTGGTCTAACCCATAGAGATAGTAATAAGGGAGGAGACGAAGTCACGTGATCTAAAGCGTACTCGTTCAGCCATTTTCGTGCCACGCTAATGTCAAAGTTATTTTTAAGTGTCATTGGTGTTGTAAATTACATTTTTGAAGATACTTTTGTTTCAATTGATTGACTAAAATGGTTTCTTGTGCTGTTAGAAGTTGTACCAGT
>CAJUYG010001002.1:89609-105651 GCA_910591675.1 Galerucella calmariensis | reverse complement strand
TCAGCGAGTTTTGGATATGGAACATGGAAAATTGTTACATTATCAACCTCTGTGCAAAATTTAAACGAGGGACTTCCTTATATGACTTTGCAGTACTGAAAGAAAGTTGTAATTTTTCTTCAAAAATTTATAGTTATATCGATATTATTACGGTATTATTACAGTAGCAAAATATAGATTTTTTCTCAATTAATTTGTATTTTATATTTTTTCATTCAGAGGGTTTGTTCTACCTAATAAAAAATTTTACTCCTACAAATAATCACACTTAAATTGCTTCAATCGCATACTCCCCCCGTAACTGGTGAGTCCGATAACCGACGATCGACGGTTGAACGGTGTTGCCAGATCAATTTCGCTCGCTAGGAGCCAGGAGCTAGCTTCTCGCTGATACACAATTATGGATTTTCTAAATATTCCCATGAAACCAATGGACTTTTGTCAGTTGAATGTTTCCCAAATCTACAAGCATATTTATTTCTTTTTGACGATTCATTCCAAAATTAAACAAAAATGGAAAATAACATAAATAGCTACAACTATTATATATTAGAAGCATCTGATTATGTTGATTTGCATTTTTCTCTAAATTGTTTGTACGAAAAGGTACATAGGGTTTGGAAAAGTGCATAATTTATGGTCATCACTAGTGACTAATTTGCTGATTATGTTTTTAAACCTATGTATATACTAGTAACATTTTTTATGAAAAATAGTTTAATCAAACGGGAGACATAATTGGTTGATGAGAAATGTTCACACTGATACTGAACGTGTTGGTGCATTTAAATTAAGTAATGTAACATCTGTTTTTTGTTATTGGATTTTACTTATCATGTTGTTTTTTTAGGATCCCAGATGTTATCATTAGGAATAATCCATTTGATTGATGAAATGGAGAAGAGGAAAAATTGTATTTTATTGATTTTATATTGTTTTGCAAATTTTATGTAGCCATTGCAGTTCAAAAAGAGCAAAATGAAACCATATAATAATGAAATTATGGTGTATATATTAGGACTGTGCTATATTTATGATAGTCCATCAATTGTATTGTATATAATAAAAAAAATGTCTATATCGATATGTTCATGAATTGTTGAATTTTCTTAAATACTTGCTAATAGGATAATGTCTATCTATCATTTACAGCTATATCGATAAAGATATATTTTTGAAATGCACAGTCATAGAATAAGAATAATAGTGAGTGCTGGTTTTTCTCTGCCTTCCTTCATTTTTTCGAAATTGATGTATCACTAAAACTATACAAAATATAATAATTAGTTGCGACCATTTGAAATTGGAACTAGTTATGTTAATTTGCATTTTTTTATAGTGTTAATCTGTAAAATTCTGGTACAAACTTCATCAATTTCCTCAACACTGTAAGCAGATTACTACTTGATTTTTAATTGGAACGTTCCCACTGATAATATCTAACACATTCACAAAAAAAATTCAAATTTTCATTGGGCTTATGTGCTTTTCCAATAGCGTCTCCACTATAGCCTTTACATATCTATTGTGGGAACCTCCATGTTATGCTTGAGTTGTCCTTACTAATAGTCTTTGTGTGCTAATCTTCCGGGTTCTCCATATATTGGGAGAGTTATATGCTTTCAACTGTCGTTGAACACCTTAGCCGAGTAAAAACCCTCTGCAGTGGCACAGCATGTGTGCTGAGTAACATCATCTTGACTAAACCTGCATATTATAGTCTTCCAATCCGATGGTGTTTCATGTTTGTTGAGTCTACAGTGCCCCGTCAGGAGTTCAGCTCAGATTCTAGTTGATTTTTTGATAAAATCTTTGATCTGTCTCATTCCAGGGTCCGGATTCTTTACAGAGGAAGTAGAGTTGCCGGAGTAAATAGATATTTTGTCTTTGTTATAGGACTGACGGACTCGACAACGTCTATTTGTTTTTTTTTTGTCATGCTTTCGCTATACCACAGGAAAGTTCTGTGCCCATGGAAGCACATCGTGCACCTTCTGGGGCTAGTGACTCTGTCTCTTCACTGTCCTTGTGATTTAAGTGGCTAAGGACAGTAAAATTTGACTGCCCAACACTTGTTACCTTTCCAAACGGTCCTAAACAAATTCAAAGCTGATTGCTTTGACTGTCGAATCGAAATCTATAGATTGGTATTTATTCCTGCTTTTAGGCTTTGAGCCGTCTGTGTAGCAGCAAGTAGTTTTTAGAGTGGATACGCTTACATTGTTGAATAGATGAGGCTTTTACTTGTTGAAGATCCATATAAAACAATGAAATAGAATAATTCAATTTGTTTGAATGTTCATTATATTGGAACTAAGTTTGTAATGAACATTTAACATTTGAACAAATTAAATTGTTCAATTTCATCGCTTACATTATTATCTAGAAAGCAACCCACTCATGTTTGCAGAGATTTAAACTCTGCTATAAAGAAAGTAGGGTGAGAAACTCGAAACTGTATTTATCTTTATAAATTTGTTTGCACTTCTTTTTTATTAAATATAATTGAATGGAATATTAGCTTATTTCCTATTCTTCCTCACCCCTTTCCTTTCTTAACACTCTTCAATAAACTACCGATTCAGGAAAACAGCGTCATCTATGAGAAATTCTATTAACTAAAAGGAAATTAGTTCCAATGCTTTTTGATAGATGGCGCCACTTACGCGTGAATCCGAGATCCGCAGCGCCATCCATAAAAAAACCCGTGAAATAAAAAGAATTTTTTTCCAAAATTACTTCAGAGGTTTTTTGACAGATGGCGCCACTTCTATGTGAATCCCAGAACAGCAGCGCCATCTATCAAAAAACCCATGAACTAAAAAGAAAAATTTTCCAAAATTTTAAAATTAGTTCCGAGGTTTTTTGATAGGTGGCGCCACTTCCGTGTGAATCCCAGAACAGCGCCATCTATGAAAAAACTCGTGAACTAAAAAGAAAATTTTTCCAAAATTTTGAAATTAGTTCGCGGGTTTTTTGATAGATGGCGCCACCTCTGTGTGAATCCCACTAAAAACAGCGTCATCTATCAAAAAACCCTTGAACTAATTTTAAAATTTTGGAAAATTTTTCTTTTTAGTTCACGGGATTGTTGATAGATGGCGCTGCTGTTCTGGGATTCACACGGAAGTGGCGCCATCTATCAAAAAACCTTGGAACTAATTATAAAAATTTTCCATCTAGTTCACGGATTTTTTGATAGATGGCGCTGCGGATCTGGGATTCACATAGAAGTGGCGCCATCTATCAAAAAACCTCGGAACTAAATTTTTTTTAGTTCATGGAATTTCTCATAGATGGCGCTGTTCTTCTGGGATTCACGCCAAAATATGGGAACTATTTTTATATAGTGCAAAGAAATTCTCATATTGGAGGTTCAATGAACTAGTTTTATCAAAGCGAATTCAGGTAGATTTTCCGAATTTGAATAAAAATACAATAATAAAATAAGAAATTTTTATTGAAAGTATAGTTTTACAACGAGCTTACATATGCCAGGAAATATAGACTGAAAATGATCATTTCGGCAGGCTGATTTTTGGTGTACAGGTAGTAATAAACACCTAAAAGAAGATATGATATTTCCAAAGTGTGAAATTGAACCGCACATTGTTTAAGTCATTATTTGTATCTGTGATTTTAACGAAATTCAACATTTTTCTCTTATATCTTTTTTCCCTCGGGTTTTACAAAAAAAGCTGAATACTTCCTTATTCATTTTCAATAGACCTACAAAACTAGGCTTTGTATGAAATAAAAAATTAATTAGTTCCAAAGTTATCGATAAAAAAATCATTGTTTATGCAATGTTGAATAAAAAATTTTCAAACAAGCTCCTATCACTGCCGTGTGTAGGCGTTTCGTGAAATCATTCGTTCTTACTCACAGTCATTATGTACCAGAGAACAGCTCGAGAACTTGGTCTGTACCCAGCTTTACAGATTCCAGCTCTGGTACATAATGTCTGTGAATAAGAACGAATGATTTCACGAAACGCCTACACACGGCAGTGATAGGAGCTTGTTTGAAAATTGTTTATTTAACATTGTATTAATAACATTAACATTTTTTATCGATAACTTTGGACCTAATTAATATTTTATTTCGTACAAACCCTAGTTTTGTAGGTCTTCGAAAACGAATAAGAAAGTATTTTTTTTGGAAAACCCGAGGGAAAAAAGATATAAGAGAAAAATGTTAAATACTGTTAAAATCACATATAAACAATGTGCGGTTCAATTTCACATATTGGAAAAATCATATCCTCTTGTAGGTGTTTATTACCACCTGTAAACCAAAAATCAGGCTGCCAAAAGAGAACAATGTTGTAAGACCTGTATTTCCTGGACTATACAATACCTATAAAACTGATGGTTTATCATACCTTCATGTTGCGGTTGATACTATCATAGTGCGATCTACGATCTGTCAGGTTGTGCATGTTAGAGGAGGAAACAACCTCACACATAATCCCATTGGAGATATGGACTCCTAGAGCATCCAAGAAAGGAATAATTCTCCAAGAAGCACTGTGAAAAGACTGTTAAGCCTGATAAGAGCTATTATTGGTCTCTTATCAGGCTATTTGCCTCTTCACATAAACGGTACAACTTTGAAAGGTATTGCCGAACCAATCAATTGTGAGTATATTATATACCCTTCCTTTTTGTGAGTCTCTCTCTCTCTCTCTCTCTCTCTCTCTCTCTCTCTCTCTCTCTCTTCATGTGTCATGTGAGAAGTGGAGAGTCGATAGAAGGTGATCTGTGGTGAATAAAGAGAATGACAGTTGATCAGTTGATTTTGAACGATGCACGTGTAGACCACAGTTTTTATTTTATGTAGTGTGGAAATATATACTAAACCAAGTCATTCATGGTGTGTAATTAAACTCGGTGTGACGATTTCCTGGACCCTACAAAATCAATAATTGTAGTGCAATCTTGCGGCACGTGTAGAAACTAGCTTCGAGGTAGGAAAACAGGTAACCATAAATGGCGTCTTCTACATTTCACTCACCCAATAATGTCAATGTCGCCATGTTTCACCTACTTTTCTACCGCATACCTACTTTCCACACGCACTGCTAAATCGCACCACAATACGATTCACAGCAACACGTAGGCATGTACTGTATAACCAGCAATTATACATTTCTACTGCAATTTCGCTGAAAAGTGTTATAATTTTATTGTTAGACAGTATATTTATACACAGCTTGGCGATATTTTCTATTCACGGCAATCTAACTCCGCTCCAAATTGTTCTTCTTAATCAAATTCAACTGCTTCGTATGTCCTTATGAACGCTATCAAGACCGAGATATATGCAGATGTCGTAGCTACAAAGAAAATAGATAATATTAATAGTATTACCAAAAGTTCAATTCATGGAAACCATCATTAAAAAAAATCTGGATTCACAAGCAAAAATTAAAACTAAGATGTAATGTAATGTAGGTATTCATGCAAGACACTAGGAAATTAATTTATTCCATGAATTCCAGGTCACCTAATGGTGATTTGTGTTTAGTTATTGTCAATTTTAAATAATAGAAAACTACGATAAGATACAGTACAAATATTCTTTGATGCGTTACTGCACATTCAGTTCAATTGGATCCTTCCTTGTTGCTTATAGTTGTAATACAAAGTGTACAAATCAAATTATACTATAAGGTTATACAATGTTTGATTTAATTTTAAAATTATGAAAAGATTCTATGTAGTAAGGGTTGAAACTATCAATTTGTTTCAACAGTTCAAATCACCATATATCAAGACCCAAATAAAATTCAATTACTGGAGGAAGAAGATAGAACAAACAGACCTATTTTAGATTTAGCCAAGATATATTTTGAAAAAATTCAACGAACAAAATGATATGCTGATATGAAATGTAGTTTTCATTAAACAAACTCTATTTGCTTAGGTCCATTGTTATGTCCACTTCCAGGCAATATTAAGATATCAATAATAATTATGGATACTTACAATCTAGTCTTATTGAAGCAATCAGTTCCTCCATCACATTGTCCTTATATTCCGACAAAATAAGAGATTAGATTGACATGCTGTTGTTTCCCATCAATTTCCTGAAAAACACAAATTTTAAAATGACTATTACAAGTGTTGCATTCATCTGAAATGAGTACTTGAACTAAAATAAAACTCAAATCCACTTCACAGTTTGCAGTTCATTTGCAACATGCAATATTCTTGATCTAAAGCATGTGTAGTAGAGGATAATTTGACAAACCTCTTGCCATTTTAAGCTCTTGTCCCAAATCAATCATTAAATGTGCCTGCACAAAATTAATAAAAGATAAGCAACTTATTTCTCTGTAAAGAAGCCATGTCATTGCAAACTAAATATGGATTAATGACAATTCCGTAGGTTTCCGGAAATGTAAATCATAGAATACAACGAGATAGAGAGGTCAAACAATACTATTATTCGGTGCCGCCATCTATTAGAAAGTGACCTTACCTTTCTTCTAGGTATGCAACCAAACATGCATTGTTCATGCCTGTTCAGTTGCATACCTTCTTGTTGATTTTAGTTGTATTAGAGAATCCAAATGAAATTATAGTAGGGGTTTATGGCCACTCAATTTATTTTAGAATTATGGAAGGATTCCACGTAGTGAGGGTGGAAACGATTAATTTGTCACAACAGTTAAATTCACAATATTCCAAGACACAATTAAAATTCAATCATTAGAGGAAGAAAAAAGAACAAATGGACCTTCTATTTTAGATTTAGCCAAGATAGATTTTGGAAAAGTCAATATATAAAGTTAAAGTACAAAATTATATTTTAATATGTGATATAATTATGTTACAATAAAAAAACTCTATTCACTTAGATCCATTGTTAATTCTACTTCCGTGTAATGATAAAAAAACAATAATAATTATATATACTTACACTTGATTATTAAATTATACTGAGTTCCTCCATTGCATTTTTTCAACATATTTTAAAAATTTTTTATGACAATAATATACTTTGAAAAAAGTTCTGTTGATTTCTTTTCCTGAAAACAAAAAATAATGAAATTATTTCAACTGGCATTGCGTGGTATATTATTTTGGAGTACTTCAATTTACAAATAAGACACGTACCAATGACTACTAGAACTCAATCAGATGATAGTTAAGACTGGAGGAGCTCATATTATTCCTTATTGTACATAATGTTGTTCTATAATATCCTACGAGTCCGATAAAAGTGGTAGTCTAGTTATTGAAGCGACACTGTATCGACGGAAAACTTGTAGACAATCGTATATCTAAAATAGAATAAAATATTTACAATAACTGCAGAGAAAACACTTTGGAATGAAGTCAATCGACTTTTTAAGAAGCTTATAATTTCAATGGCAAAAAGAATATAGTTTAGAAGACAATATTTCTTCCTTCGATCAATGATTGTTAACTGGTATAGTAAAATTTTGAACTTTTTATGAACTACGAAAAAGGTACCAAGATAATATTAACGTATTATGTTTTTCTACTGCCTCAGGATCAAGTGTTATTCCTGAACGATTATATTGATACTCTTACCAAAAGTTCAATTCACAGAGGAATTCTTTAAAATCAATAAGCGTGCACAAAAATTATAACACATAAGTAGCACCTTTCTCTTTAAAGACTTCACGCCATTTTGTCATTTATGATATATGTCATATGCAATGAAATATGACAATTTCCGGATATGTAAACCATAGAGTCCTACGACAAGATCGAGAGGTAGATCAATCAATTCAAATACTGTTCGATGCTGCCATCTACTGGAGTTACTTCTCTAATAGGTATGCAACCAAAGTTACCTACCTAACAGGTATGCAACCAAAGTTATTTTCCTATTAGGTATGCAACCAAAGTTACCTTCCTAATAGGTATGCAACCAAAGTTACCTTTCTAGTAGGTATGCAACCAAAGCTACCTTCCTAATAGGTATGCAACCAAGCACACATTTGTAAATCATAGAATACAACAAGATAGAGAGGTCAATCTAATATATCTAATCAAATATTGGTAGATGCTGCCAGCTACTAGAAAGTTACCTACCTAATATATATTATGTATGCAACTAAGCATGCATTGTATGTGCCTGTTCAGTTGCATATAGTTGTATTAGTGTCCAAGTTGAATTATACTAGGTTATACAATAGGCGATGTTACCAAATTAATATAAAGACATAAGCACGAAAATAGTAAGAGATACAAATTATAAGACAATGGTAACACTAACGAAACGAACATAGAATACAAGACGATAGATAGCAGCCCTATCTCAAATCATATTTTTCAATGCCTCTGTTGTCTAGTGATGTGAATCTTGATGAATCAAGACCAGAAGATAGTATATAGCTTGCTATAAAAACAGCGGGATTTCTTTGCCCACCATGCAAAAATGCTGTAGGTTATCTATGATCTCTGCCCCTGGCTCGAGAGCTCTGCAACTATAAAGTTATTTTATTTTAATTGATTTTATAGTTGATGTAAACTAGATGAAAAATTATAATTGTAATAAATAACAATAATAGGAAAGGATGTAGTCCCTTGGACCGTCGACAGCCCCTGCTACTTAGGCAGCCCAAAAGCTCTGCAATTATAAACCGATTTGTTGAGGGCTCCTGCTCCTGCTGCTTATGCAACCCAAGAGCTACAGTTATTATCTATGGTTATTATTTTAGCTATTTATTTTTATTAGGAGACAAGAGGATAAACTATAATACAGTACGGACGTCAAATGATCTAATATGAAAAGCTGAAAAATCCAATGGCAATAATAAATATATTATGACTGAAGTTGAGTAAAGCTAATCAATAATTGTCTCTGTCAATAATCATCTGATATCTGATGTTTACCTAATGACAGCGACTATTGTTTTTAATCAGAAAATAGTTAGATCGAAATTATAAAATGAGTCTAAATTTTGAAAATTCTATCAAATGTGTTAGTTTCTTATCCTTCTTTGTGTAAAATGTAAATCTAGTTATTTATAAAGCATACAAATTACATATTTTTTGTGGTAAAGATACAAAAATGGAGTCCTCTACATTTGCTCCAGAATTCTTTACTCCTATTCCCAATGTAACCAAGCATTTAAATTTAGATGACATCAAAATGGATTCGAACTTCGCTATGTTACTGTGTAGCTTAGTTTTTGCTGTATCCTGGGTCATATACATCACATACTACAATTCCAGAGTTATAGGATATATTATAACAAAAATTGTAAATAAACTATTCATTCGAGAAGGATTTTTCAAAATAGGTAATACAAATTTTTTGTACTATCTGCCAATTTGTATTGCTGGAGTAATTATATTTTAATTTTAGGATCTTTAACATTGAATGCTTTATCTGGTAAGATAATGTTCAGAGATGTGGTGTACATCACACATGATTACACAGTGAGGGTTCAAGATGGTTATTTAATATTTAGATGGTGGAGATCTTATGTACCTAAAGATGTTAGTGAAGGTAAAAATGTTATTGTATATAAAATAAATATAACATTTCTTATTGTGTTCATTTCTAGACTTATCGCACTCTGATACAAGATTATCTGTTATGTTAAATGTGTTTGAACTTCACGTTTATAACCGTTCAGAAGTTTATGGAAGATTAGTAAAAGTTTTTGGCTTAAATCCCGATATGTTTCCAAGTAACGACAAATTTGATGCCGAATTAGAAAAGAATGAGAATGAAGTTCAGATAGCTCCAAAGAAACCTGCAAAAAAGCAAAAACCAGAAGCTGCAATGGCAAAAACATGGAGGGATTTAATACCAGTCATTAAATGTGATGTTTCATCTGTTAGTATTCATTTTTTTTCCAACAAAAAATTAAATTTGTAATATTTTTAATATTCACTTTTAGAGTCGTGTAGTTTTTGGCAACCGCTTAGTTCCGACAACTTTAAGCATAACTTTTGAAGAGTCTCACTTTGTATATTCTACAAAACCAGCAGTATGCACCCTCGATAGATTCATGCATTTTGTCAAATGTAAAGCTGAAAACGTTAAAGTAATGTTAGCACCCAGTATCAAATATATTGGAATGTTAGATGATCCTCCAAGATACATGGGTGAAGGTTTCGTTTTAATGTCTACAAATGAAGTAGAGCTATATTTTTACATGGACGAACCAGGTTTAGTACCAGAAGAACCTGTTCTGATCACTTTAGCTAACGGGGAGATTGTGGAACCAAGCCCACCACAGTGGGGTATCGATATAAAATGTGGTAAAGGTACATGTTTCAGCTATGGACCTTGGGCAGATCGACAAAGAGAACATCTTTTCAAGTTTTTCTACCCTCAGGACTTTCTACCAATGGAAGTTACAGTTTTACCAAAGGCCGGGGAAAAAAGACAAATGCAGTCTTTTGATGTGAGACTTTTGATGCAAAACGAAGCAACTGTTGATATCTTGTTTACAAAAGATAAAGAAACGAATGCTGTGCATATCAATGTAGGAGCAGGGAGTTATTTAGAGGTAACAACCATATTAGATACATTTCACATACTAATAGGTACATACATCATATTTTTGATAGGTTACGATTCCTTGGGTGACGACTGCAGCAGGCTACACAACTACAATCAAAGGTCAACTTTTACATTTGGAGTCCACCACTAGCTTGCAATTTAGAGATTTTGTCGAGAGTGAAACTTTAGAATTTTCGATTTTGTGTCATTATCCAATAGTCTGGAACGATCACCAGCTATGGGAAGTTAACCTAACAGGCTGTAAAGCTACAATTAATTTAATTTTCTTCCACAAATGGTTTTTCACGGGTAAATTATTTATTTTTGTACTTTGAACACAAACTATTAATTTATCTTTTAGATTTGATAAATGACTGGGCTTCAAAGCAACGTCCAGACTTGATACACTTTGTTCCTTACACTTGGAGATTCGGTTTAACTTTGAAACATTGCGAATTGTTAACTCTAGTCAACCAATACAACTGGATCGATTGCAGTAGCGCCGGGCAAAGAAATAGATTGGAGAATACGCAACTAGCTTTGTGTGCTCATTTTTTACATCTTTCTTTCGATCTGCCATTTGATGAATATTTACCAAAGACTGTACCAGTTAATTTGTCTATACAAGTAAGTTTGGAAATAAAATTTTACTAATTTTTTATAATTTTCTCAAAATTTTTTAGGGCGAGAGCTTAGACTTAAGCTTATTCATTCCTGAATTTCACACTAGTCGTAATATAGTTTTAGCTTTAGAAAAACATGCCAAAGTATTGTCGAAGGATGGTTCTACGACAAAAAAAACAGAAGCAATTCCAAAATGGAGAAATATATGTCAAAAAAGGTAAACCAATGTCAATTATTTTACTATACACACTTGAAATTAGGTAGTACATTTTTGTTTTGACAGCTTTTTACCATATCTTCTTTTTTGTTGATCTTTTGTGTTTTGACATATTTCCAAAGGTTGATCTTCTTTTTTAGAAATGGACATTTTTTGACATATATCATCCATGTCAAATGTCAGCATAACCTTTTGTACATTTGTTTTGACAGCTTTCAACCATATCTTCTTTCTTAGCTGCTCTATTATTAGAGATGGGACATTTTTGACGTTTTTTTCCATGTCAACATAATCTTGTACAATTTTGTTTTGACATCTTTTCCCCAAGGTTGATCTCCTTTCTAGGGAATGGACATTATTTGACATTTCTTTTCCATATCAACGTATACTTGAATGATTTTGTTTTGACATATTTTCCCCAAAGTAGATCTCCTTCTTAGGGAGTGGACATTATTTGACATTTCTTTTTCATATCAACATATCCTTGTATGATTTTGTTTTGACATATATCATCCATGTCAAATGTCAGCATAACCTTTTGTACATTTGTTTTGACAGCTGTCAACCATGTCTTCTTTCTTAGCTGCTCTTTTATTAGAGATGGGACATTTTTTGACGTTTCCTTCTTATCCATGTCAAATAACTTCTTGTAAATTTGTTTTGACAGCTTCTTCTTTCTTAGCTGCTCTATTTAATTATTAGATACTGGACAATTGTATTATTACAGTTCTGGCTGGGTAGACTTCTGGTGGGTTCCCATAGGCGCTATAAACATCGTCTACACCTACCATCCCAGTCCTCCTCTGGGACCTCAACCTCAAGCGGACATTTCCACTCCTGTAAAAGAAGAAATACTGTTGTTTCCGATACGATTTCCGCACCAAAGAAAAAATCGAAAACGTTCTCCTGACGGTAACAAAAAATTCGACCCGACTTTTCTTGAAGCTGATACAGTTAGCGTCGAATTGGAAATTGGACCTTCTGTACTGCTTGTTTACGGAACCGCTTTGAAGAATTTTTTGAATTTTAAGGTAATCTTCAGTATCTTAACAAATTATTTAGGTTTAAGCTTATTTAAATATTGTACAGTTTCAATAATTTTACTTATTTGTAAGTTTATTCCGGTTTTTGTGTATTTTTGGTAAAATATTTTGGAAGTTTTCCAGATATGAAAAAAACGTCAGTTGTGGGACAGATTGCGCTGCATGTGTGACAGGGAACATTGATAACGGACATAAAACTATACAACAATGACAGTTCCATGTCACATGTGACATGAAACACTAATATCTGACATAAAACCATACAACAATGACAGTTCCATGTCACATGTGTCATGGAACATTGATAACTGACATAAATATATACAACAATGACAGTTCTATGTCATACAGCGACTTCTAGCGGACGTTTTTTCGAAATAATGTCGCTATGGTGGCCCGGTATTGATTAAATCGGTTTGTATTTGTAAATGTATGCCGTTTTTGTGTATTTTCAGTAAAATATTTTGGAAGTTTTCTCGATATGAGTAAAACGTCAGTTGTGTGACAGATTGCGCTGCATGTGTGACATGGAACCTTGATAACTGACATAAAACTATACAACAATGACAGTTCCATGTCACATGTGACATGGAACATTGATAACTGACGTAAAACTATACAACAATGTCAGTTCCATGTCACATGTGACATGGAACATTGATAACTGACATACAACTATACAACAATGACATTTCCATGTCATACAGCGTCTTCTAGCGGACGTTTCTTCGAAATAATGTCCCTTTGGTGGCCCGGTATTGATTAAATCGGTTTTTATTTGTAAATGTATGCCGTTTTTGTGTATTTTGGTAAAATATTTAGGAAGTTTTCCAGATATGAGTAAAATGTCAGTTGTGTGACAGATTGCGGTGCATGTGTGACATGGAACATTGATAATTGACGTAAAACGTTACAACAATGACATTGATAACTGACATAATACTATACAATGACAGTTCCATGTCACATGTGACATGGAACATTGATAACTAACATAAAACTATACAACAATGACAGTTCCATGTCATAAAGCGTCTTCTAGCGGACGTTTTTTCGAAATAATTTCCCTATGGTGGCCCGGTATTGATTAAATCGGTTGTTATTTGTAAATATATGCAATTTTCATGTATTTTTAGTAAAATATTTTTGGCGAATTCCAAAGTTTTTCCGATATGAGAAAAATGTCAGTTGTGTGACAGATTGCGCTGCATGTGTGACATAGAACTATACAACAATTACAGTTCCATATCAAATGTGACATGGAACACAGATAACTGACAAAACTATACAACAATGACAGTTCCATGTCACATATGACATGGAACATTGTTAACTGACATAAAACTATACAACAATGACAGTTCCTTCCTTCTAGTGGACGTTTTTTTTCGAAATAATGCCCCTATAGTGGCCCGATATTGTTTAAATCGGTTTTTATTTGTAAATGAATGCCGTTTTTGTGTATTTTTAGGAAAATATTTTCGGTGAATTCCAAAGTTTCACCGATATGCAAAAAGTAGTCAATTTAGACGGCAACAGTACGGACTTGAAATCCGAACACAGCAATTCTAATATTCCGCTAGAACTTAGAGAAGATTTCGATCACAGATATTACAGACCTCTAGCTGTAGACGTTTCAATTATAATGCACGACATTCAAGCACACCTTCTCAAAGTAAGTGAAATTTAAATAAAATCATAAAATTCGCACAAAAAAATTTGTTTTTCTTCTAGAATTGCACAGAAAAAGATCCACCGTGCCCAGTGATTTTATGCGAGAGATTCGGCTTCGAAATGAAAAAACGCTACGATCAAACCGAGCTGCAACTACTACTAAGTCCCGCAGTGTTGCTAGTTTCGGACAATTTGAACAGATCCTCCAGGGATAAACATCTGCATAACGGAAAATTGACCTTATCATCTTTACAAGTTAGTAAAATGAATAATAAATAATAATAAAATCCTTTTATTTATTTGTAATTTTTAGATACGCGGTCACGCAATGTTCTCTGACGTTGGTCAATCATTAGACCAAGACACTGTCGAGTACGCTTGGTTGGTAGAAATCCAACTGGGAAAATTGAGCGGGAAAATGACAACGCCTCAATTGTACTCTATATTGGCTTGTCTAGAAACTCTTATTTTGCTTATAATTGACGATGAAAACGAGCTAAATTGTCCTAAAGATGATGTTCTTTTGAGTCAACCGGTGGTTAAGAAGAAGAGTACGCATTCGGTGCAAAATGTTCACGTGCAACACGTTCAGCAGGCTATTCAGCAACTATTGCAGCCGAAAAATAGCGCTAATGTTATTAATAAGGCAGCGCAAACGACAAATGCTTCGAATAAGAGCGGTACTCCTTTAGGAAATTTAGCAAGTAAGAAAAAAGTACTTTTTTTTGAAAGTAAAAATATTCACGGTACTTCTCTGGTTTTCATTTTTGTTACATACGATCAAAAATACTGAGAAATTTGACGGGATCTCAAAAAATTTTACAAAATTGCTTGAAATTTGTTCGTCATTTGACGATATCGTATAAAATTTGGTGAAATTTAATGAAATTGCACGAAATTTTTTCGAATTTGATCAAATTCACGCTAATTTGACGAAATGGCAACCAATTTGTGTGAAGTTGGAGAAACAACAAGAAACTTGTATGGAATTTGATAATTTTATGAGAAATTTTATGAAGTCCTATGAAATTTAGTGAAATTTGATCGAATTTGGCAAGTTCTTAGAAAATTTGACGAAATCGCAACAAATTGGTATAAAATTTGAGAAATAACAAAAAACTTGTGCGAAATTAGAAGAAATTTTAATCGAAATTGGCAAATTTTTATAAAATTTGACAGAATTCTGGCTAATTTGGTGAAATTGCAACAAATTTGTATGAAATTTGAGAAATAACAAGAAACTAGTGCGAAATTTGATGAAATTCTATAAAATTTGGTGAAATTTTGATCGAATTTGGCAAATTCCCATAAAATTTGACAAAATTTTGACTAATTTGACGAAATCGCAACCAATATGCCTGAAGTTGACGAAATCGCAACAAATTTGAGAAATAACAAAAAACTTGTGCGAAATTAGAAGAAATTTTAATCGAAATTGGCAAATTTTTGTAAAATTTGACAGAATTCTGGCTAATTTGCTGAAATTGCAACAAATTTGTATGAAATTTGAGAAATAACAAGAAACTAGTGCGAAATTTGATGAAATTCTATCAAATTTGGTGAAATTTTGATCGAATTTGGCAAATTCCCATAAAATTTGACAAAATTTTGACTAATTTGACGGAATCGCAACCAATATGCCTGAAGTTGACAAAATCGCAACAAATTTGTAAGAAATTTGAGAAATAACAAGAAACTTGTGCGAAATTTAATGAAATTCTTTCAAATTTGGTGAAATTTTGTTCGAATTTGACAAATTCCTACAAAATTTGACAAAATTCTCGCTTATTTGACGAAATCGCAATAAATTTGTATGAAATTTGAGAAATAACAAGAAACTTGTGTGAAATTTGACATTATTATAGGAAATTTGATGAAGATCTATGAAATTTGGTGAAATTTTGAACCAATTTGACAAATTTCTAAAAAATTTGACAAAATAGTCTCTAATTTGACGAAATCGCAACAAATTTGAGAAAACAAG
>CAJUYG010001002.1:72828-89599 GCA_910591675.1 Galerucella calmariensis | reverse complement strand
TCTAATTTGATGAAATCGCAACAAATTTGAGAAATAACAAGAAACTTGTGCGAAATTTGATGATATTCTATAAAATTTGGTGAAATTTTGTTCGAATTTGGCAAATTCCTATAAAATTTGACAAAATTCTGACTAATTTGACGAAATCGCATCAAATTTGTATGAAATTTGAGAAATAACAAGAATCTTGTGCGAAATTTGACAATATTATAGGAAATTTGATGAAGTTGTATAAAATTTGGTGAAATTTTGAACGAATCTTGCAAATTCCTATAAAATTTGACAAAATGGTCTAATTTGACGAATTCGCAACAAATTTGTATGAAATTTGAGAAATAACAAGAAACTTGTGCGAAATTTGACATTATTATAGGAAATTTGATGAAGTTCAAAAAATTTGATGAAATTTTGAACGAATTTGGCAAATTCCTATAAAATTTAATGAAATCGCAACAAATTTGAGAAATAACAAGAAACTTGTGCGAAATTTGATGAAATTCTATAAAATTTGGTGAAATTTTGTTCGAATTTGGCAAATTCCTATAAAATTTGACAAAATTCTGGCTAATTTGACAAAATCGCATCAAATTTGTATGAAATTTGAGAAATAACAAGAAACTTGTGCGAAATTTGACATTATTATAGGAAATTTGGTGAAATTTTGTTCGAATTTGGCAAATTCGTATAAAATTTGACAAAATTCTGGCTAATTTGACGAAATCGCATCAAATTTGTATGAAATTTGAGAAATAACAAGAATCTTGTGCGAAATTTGACAATATTATAAGAAATATGATGAAGTTGTATAAAATTTGGTGAAATTTTGAACGAATTTTGCAAATTCCTATAAAATTTGACAAAATAGTCTCTAATTTGATGAAATCGCAACAAATTTGAGAAATAACAAGAAACTTGTACGAAATTTGATGAAATTCTATAATATTTGGTGAAATTTTGTTCGAATTTGGCTAATTCCTATGAAATTTGACAAAATTCTCGCTAATTTGACGAAATCGCAACAAATTTTTAAAATTTGACGATATTGAATAAAATTTGTCAAAATATGAAAATATTGTAGGGAATTTGATGAAAATTTGACGAATTCTTATAAAATTTGCCGAAATTCTTTCAAATTTCGGGAAATCATAAACATTTTCAAAAATATATAAAAACCTGTTCCATTTCCAACACCAATTAAAAATGAATTTTAATATTTAGATCCGAAACCATCAGTAAAAATAGAAAAGAAAAAAGAAGAAGAAAAAAAAGGTTCCGTAAGAAGTAGCGTAATAACGACCGTAGAACCTACCGAAAATTTAAGCGAACACAAATTGAAATATAAATTGTGCCGAGTAGCAATCGACGCCGTAGATTTTTGGCTCGTCGAATCCGGAGCCGCCCTCCAAATTTGGGTAAATTAAAAAATCTCTCAACTCTAAACTGTTACCAACCTATTTAATTTTTTCATAGATGTCCCCAGTTCGTTTAGCAAGCTGTAATCTACACGGTAAACAAGTAAGTTCCGGATTAAGCTGTATAATATACAGCATGTCCCTTCGACAACTCGTCTGGCATCCGCACAAGTATAACCATTCTAAGTAAGTAAATTACGAAAAAATATTTTGTCCTCACACGAATATTTTTGCAGAGTCAACTACGAAAACAACGATTTATGGTTAGAAGTAGGCGCTGTAAACCTCGGTCCTCTCATCATAGAATCCGCTATATCCGCAGACGTTAAAGAACCGAATTTATACAACGACCAACAAAAGTTCTTGAAGATGCACGACGATCGTTGGAAGAAACTGTGGTTCTTGTGGCCGAATCTGAATAATACGACTGGAAAATGCGGATGTACCGGTGGTTGTCTATTTTTCGGTACAAACGTCAACGGAACTAGGTTCTTTAAACCCAGCAAAAAAGATCTGGAAGAAGGGATGAACGTAGCTGCTTTTCGGTGAGTTTTTAAAAAAGTTTTTCTAGTTGTTTGTTTAAATATCTTCTGTAAGTTCCTTGTGGCATTACTTATTATTTTTTCTCTTATTTTTTGGGAATCAAACCACAATAATGTTTTTTATTTTTTATTTCCTCTTATTTTTTGGGAATCAAACCACAATAATGTTTTTATTTATTTTTTCTCTTATTTTTTGGGAATCAAACCACAATAATATTTTTAATTTCTTTTTTCTCTTATTTTTTGGAAATCAAACCACAATAAGGTTTTTTATTTTTTATTTCTTTTTTCTCTTATTTTTTGGGAATCAAACCACAATAATGTTTTTTATTTCTTTTTTCTCTTATTTTTTGGGAATTAAACCACAATAATATTTTTTTACTTTTTATTTCTTTTTTCTCTTATTATTTTTTGGGAATCAAACCACAATAATGTTTTTTATTTTTTATTTCGACGTTGTCAAGATTAATTGGTAATGAAATAATTTTTGGTCCCTATCTGACACAACGAAAAAAAAAATGACAACTAGACAATCAATAATATTTTGAAGTTTAAGACTACAAATTTTATTAAGGTCCATTCATAGTAGATCACATCTCTGGTAAAATGTGAAATAAAATATTTTATTTTATGACATTCTAACGATATGATAGTCTACTAGAAATGGAATCCAGTGAAGTGCACGTTCCAGGAACGGTTTTTATTGGGATAGCGCTTTTTTGGAAATATTGTTAATAAAACGCGTTTGTTGTTACTTTTTTATGTATGATTATTTTTGTTTTCAAAATATGTATAACTCAGTCTGGTGATTTTGTGTATTGAAGTGTGTATCGATTAACAACTATTCAAATGATAAATTATAAGAAAACCTGGATAAAAACTTATGATGCTATCCTGATAACGCAGGTAATTAATTATTGGAAATTTCTCTTTCTAACATTGGTAACCAAATTTGACTACATTCGGCTGAAATACTAGCTACATATTTATCTGCATTTAGTTGTATTAAAGCACTTTCTTTGATTTTTCGTCTTTTATTATTGGGCTCTTTCAATATTATTTTTGTCGAATCCCATTGAATTTTATGCCCCTCTTCCCAAGCATGTTTACAAATACCTGACTTAAAGAACTCCCTATCTTTGATATATTTTTTATGTTCACTTATTCGTACTTTCAATGGTCTAGATGTTTTACCTAAATAAAATTTGTCGCATTCACAAGATATCTGATATATGCAATTTTTTGAAGATTGTTCTTCATTTTTTGGTTTTGTTTTTGTTAGTATAGATCTCAACGTATAGTTAGATTTGAAGCTAGTTCGAATATTGAATTGATTACCAATTTTCTTAATTCTTTCAGATAAACCCTTAACATACGGTATTGTCAAGTTTTTAAAAATTATGGTAGCTGAAATATCAATATTATTGTAATTATTATGGGGTATTAACAATGAGCCCTTCTCTATATTCTTAATATCTTCATTTACAAATACTCCCGGGTAATTATTGACATTTTAAACATTTTTTAGTAGAGTTTTCTCCTTTGTGAAATGATTATCATTAGAACAAATGATTCTGGCCCAATTGTATAAAGATTTTACTACCCCTTTTTTAACGCTTATAGCATGATTTGATTCAAAATTCAAATACCTATTAGTGTGTGTTGGCTTACGATAAACACTTGTTTCATACCCTGTAGGTGTTTTATTGATAAGAACATCTAAAAATGGCGAAAAAATTTTCTCCTTCATTTATATTTGTTAAGAAATCATTCAGAGACACTAATTTTGATTTTATATTTCAGTGTAAATCCCCCCGGTAAAGATTTAGGATACGGTCAAAGCATTCTTCACGAAGGGATGTTAATTTTCCGAACTCCCCCGTATATAATATCGGAAATTACTCTACAAGACAACCATATGGGACTGAGACAGTCGAGAAGGTATTGCGAGAGCCCGAAAATCGTACAACTCGAAAGGGAAAGATCGGTGGAGAAAGATATCGTCGCCGATAAGAAAGTTAACAGAAGATTCTCTTCAACTTCGATAAAGTAAATATTTTTTTATAACTTACCGTACAAATTGTGATGTTTTTATTTCTAGAAGTGCTATTTTAAAAGAAGTTCCGTATTCCAGACTGATCGAAACCAGTCCATCGAACTTACCGACAAAACTAGACAGCGATTCAAAGTTACAATGCGATAAAAGTAAATTAACCGTTGGAATCATTCCCACCGAACCTCTACCTAAAAACAGCGTGTCCGATTCAAAATTAGCCGTCGACTATTTCAGCGCCGCGGCGGATATTAAAGAACCGTATTCGATAACGCAAAGTGTAAGTATAAAATTGTGAAAATCTACATGACCGTGCATTGTTAAATTTGTCTTAGGGTCCTCCAAGCAGTGAAGTTGCGGTATCGCCGAATTTAATGAACAAGTCATTCGCCGGCTCCGAATCGCACCATTCCCTAAGTCGAATGAGTTCTGATGAAAGACTACGGAAGGAAGTGCAAAGAACTACGTCTATGTCGAGCGAAAACCATTCGGAGGCGTTTTTCTCGGCCGATGAAGATATCAATTTGAATTCGAGAAGTTCTAGTTTGAGGAATTCGATTTTAAGTGCCGGCGAACCCGTAACGAGGTGAGTGACTACTACTTCGATCTGACGGTGTTGTAGGTTGAAATTTACTTCTAATTACAATTTCAGGCAAGATAGCAACAGCGCTCCCACTCAAAGAAAGAAATTTTCCAGTGAACTGAGTATAGCGACAGATAGGAATGGATTGCCTCATAGATTGGCGACGGGGCAAATTATTGCACCGAGTAGTGTACCGGAAACTTACAGATTGAAACTGTCGACTCATAGAAGTGATCATGAGATTCATACGCCAGAGCATAGAAGTTTTGTGGCGGGAAAACATGTAAGTATGTCTTGAACTATCGAAAATTAATATTGGGTGAATTTTTTATATTTTCTTACGAAAAATAGGAAAATTAGGAGAAATTTCATCATTTGGAAAAAATTGACAAAATTTGACAAAACTCCATCAAATTTAACCAAATTTCACAAAATTTGATGAAATTCTCTCAATTTGGAGAAATTTGACGATATTTTATGAAATCTGTAGAAATTCCATTAAATTTATTGATATATAGAAAAATTTCGTGAAATGTGACGAAATTTAAATCAAAATTAGCGAAATATGGGGAATTTTGCAAAATTTGACAAAATTTTAATCATAAAATTTGAAGAAATTCTCTAAAATTTGCATAAATTTGACAAAATTCTCTCAAATATGCAGAAATTTGACAAAATTTGTGGAAATTCTGTTGAATTTATCGAAATTTTGCAAAATTTCATGAAATTTTTATCATAGAATTCTCTAATTTGAAAGAAGTTGACGAAATTCTCCCAAATTTGCAAAAATTTGACGAATTTCAATCTAATTTGAAGAAATTCTCCAAAATATGCAGAAATTTAACGAAATTCAATCAAATTTGGAGTAACTTGAAGAAATTCTCTCAAATTTGCATAAATTTGACGAAATTCTTTCAAATAGCCAGAAATTTTATGAAATTTGGAGAAATTTGTTGAAATTCCTTTAATATTATCGAAACATTAATATTTCGCGAAATTTGACGAAATGGTTCGGTAAATTTTGCAAAATTTCACGAAATTTTTACCATAGAATTTGACGAAATTCTCTAATTTGAAAGAAATTGACGAAATTCTCCCAAATTTGACAAATTTCAATCTAATTTGAAGAAATTCTCTAAAATATGCAGAAATTTGACGGAATTCTATCAAATTTGGAGTAATTTAAAGAAATTATCGAAAATTTGCAGAAATTTGACGAAATTTGTTGAAATTTCATTAAATTTATCGAAATATATCGATATTTCGCCAAATTTGACGAAATGGTTCGGGGAATTTCACGAAATTTTGACAATAAAATTTCACGAAATTCTCTCAATTTGGAAAAAATTGACGAAATTCTCCAAATTTGAAGAAATTCTGTCAAATTTGCAGAAATTTGATGATATCCAATCAAATTTGGAGTATCTTGGAGATATTCTCAAAAATTTGCAGAAATTTGACGAAATTTAATCAAATTTAGAGTAACTTAAAGAAATTCTCTAAAATTTGTAGAAATTTGATGAAATTCTCTCAAATATGCAGAAATTTGTGGAAATTCCATTAAATTTATCGAAATATTTCGCGAAATTTGACGAAAGACTCGGGGAATTTCACGAAATTTTGACCATAGAATCTTTAAATTTGCAAAAATTTCACGAAATTCTCCCAAATTTGCAGAAATTTGACGAATTTCAATCTAATTTGAGGAAATTCTACAAAATTTACAGAAATACGACGAAATTCTATCAAGTTGAACAAAATGTCATTAAATTTATCGAAATATAAGCATATATCGCGAAATTTGACGAAATCGTATCAAAATTAGCAAAATATGACGATATAGTTCGGGTAATTTTGCAAAATTTTACGAAATTCTATCATATTATCAAAAATTGGACGCAATTCTATAAAATTTACCGAAATATAACAATATTTGGCGAAATTTCACGAAATTGTATCAAAACTAGTGAGAGTTTATGAAATTTGGATAATTCCGACGAAATTATATCAAATTCGATTGAATCTTATTGAACTTGATGCATTATTTAACGAAATTTCACAAAATTCTATCAATTTTGGCAAAATTTCACGAAATTCTCTCAAATTTTGAGAAATTTTACAAAATTCTATCATCTTTTTTGAAAAAGGCACGAATTTTAATGAATTTTTACTAAATTCTGTATCTAATTTGGTAAAATTGGATAAAAAATTCGCATCAAACTTAGTAAATTTTATATACGGAACACATTTATGTGTTTTTTTCAATTTGTCTCGACAGTTTGACGACCCACAACGAACAGTACAAGGACTCGTAACCCCTCACCGTTACCCAACCATGCGTTCGGTCAGTCCTAAACCTTTACCGACATCTTACGATGGAAGCGATATCTTGGAAAGCTCCTCGAACGGTCTCAACGACCCTCTCGCCGACTCTTCCGACAGTTACAGCAACAACAGCTACGCATCTGCCATCGGAAGCCAAGAAGATTTCACTTTGGTCGACCTACACATGCAAGTTAACAGACTAATAGTCGATTCCCCCATGCTGATGTCCAGCTACGTTACACATTTGACGCAAGTCAAGTGTAACAATTGGGGAAGTAACGGACAAGGAGATCAGTTCTCCCAACATTTATTCGAAAAAAATCAAGAAGATAAGCTAGTTTATGTCGGTAAGTGATTTATTTCAATTGTGTCGGTAAAAATGAAACAACTTTTATTGCGACAGGCGGTAGGTTTGTACCAAACATGGAAACTGTTACCGACGGTATAACATCCTTAAAAATGGTATCGAGATCCGACAATAACAAAACACCGACATCTCCCTTTATATACGTTTGGGACCAAGAAGAATTGGAAAACGAATCGGGATCTTTTCAAGAAGAAGAACTATTAGGGAACCAAGTAGACGGTTGTTCCAGGACTACTTTGATCGTTAAATTAAAAGGAGACTTGGATGTTATGATAAGTCCGTTGCTGCTGGAAACGTTGCAAAGGTAAGTTTAAAAGTGTCGATCATTTTTAGAACCTTAGTTCTTTACGTTAGGTTGGAGCGAAGCGACAGGGGGTAATTTTCAAAAGATCTGACCGTAACGTTACGTTGCTGCGTTATGTGCCTTGAGCATCTCTCTCTCTCTCGTTTAAGAAGCAGCGATTCATATGCTTCGGTCGGGAATCGAACCCGGGACGCCAGCGTGACAGGCGAGCATTCTACCACTGAACCACCGATGCTACATTAAAATTCTATGCAAAGCTGGTATTCGCAGTGCTGGTGATATATTTGAATTTATTCGGATAAATTTTTTACTATTATTTCCATAATTTTTTGCAAGATTGATCTTTTCAGAACTTTAGTTCTTCACGTTAGGTTGCAGCGACCGGGGGGTCGCGGCGCAAAAGATCTGACCGTTACGTTGCTGCGTTATGTGCCTGCGTTATGTGTTTACGAAGCAGCGATTAATAGGCTAGAGAAAACTGTAATGCCGCCATATCGATGGTGTTTTTCCTAAAGGGCGAATGCGCCATTTTGATGTTTTAAGAGAACGAAGAAAAACTGTTTCGGTATGATTCTCAACTACAAAGTGATGAGCTTAGCAGTTCAAATGTTCATTACTAACTTTAAAATGACAAAAAAATACTAAAATTTTCAAGTAGTTGATAAAAAAAAACTGTTTTTGTGGATATTCGCCCTTTTTCCAGATAAGCTTTGTAAAGAAATGACTAAAATGGCTAAAAAATATACTTTATTCGCCCAAATAGTGTTACACGGTGGAATTAATAATAATGCTTGTAAAAATGTTGAAAAAATTGGATAAAATAAAATCTCGAAATATTTAAAAATGATATATTCCAAATAAACATAAAACATAAAAAACTGAGATTTACTATTCGTCTATATCTTCATCCTCTTCGTTTGTTTCCATCAACCTATCCACTACGAATGGTTTAAAAGTCATAGAAAAATACTCTGGGTGATAGTTTGCTGGTATAGTTGTCCTAGTTTTCGTAAACCCATATATTTTTTTGCAGCTATTGGCAGTTTCATTTGGAAGGTCTCTGGGGTGTATTATTACCATTTTTTTTATTTGCAGAGGAATTTCTTCTGGTTTTATTTTCAGTTAGACAAATTTTTAATAAGGTTGAGTCATCAGTAAAAGATGTGCTGCACTTGAAATGATTTGGGGTGGCCTACTATCCTCTTTGAAGCTCTGGAATTGGACTTGTTGTGAGAATTTCACAGGAACTTGGACCATCTTTAACCTTCAAATTCTCAGCAACTTTTGGTATTTTTATGTCGCTTAATATATTGATTTTGTTTTTATCCACATCGCGGGCTAAATTCAATATTCTTCCGGTTGTTTTATTCACAATTGTCACTTTTTTGAAAGAAAACACATTCACAAGTGGCCGTTTACTGAATGAAATAAGTGAGGTTATAATTCCAATACAAAAACAATACACGTTCGCCCTTTTGCCGTTTATTCGCCCTTTCTGAGAAACTTTTGGAGTACGTTCGCCCCAAGCAAATTTAAATTTTTTGTTATAAATTCCTTATTTTCATGCTAATACGTTGGTCCTTTTGTCAAAATGTCCGCAGAACCCGTATCTATAATCTGGTACATAAAACTTGAAATCGCAAATTTGGCGCGTTCGCCCTTTAGGAAAAATACCATCGATATATCGATGTTTCGGGTTTATATTTTACACAATGGTTGATAATATAATAGCTCAGTATAGAAACGAACCAGTAGTATAACTCTTATAAATTTCATTCATAAATTGCCAGAGCTTTTGATGACCTTGAACGGATCGCTTTACGATTCATTTTACCATAGGCGTAGGTGGCATGAGTTTTAAAATGACTTGAACGTGTTAAATGTTTTTTCTTAAATATTGTAGAACTGTACACTGATGAGTGAATAAAACAATAGTCTTATACAAAATATTTATTGGTTTTTCCATATTACAATTTTCATTTTGTTATGATTTTTAAAATTTTTATTGACAAATTTTAATGTGTAATGTAGTCGTACCGTGAAGAAAAGTTTTATTAAATATTTTATTGGAAAATCAACACAAGGATGTACAAACTTTGTTGTTTGACTAATATTTATGAGTAATTCAACAATATTATATTCACTACACACACTACCCGTTTTTTTCTTTTTAATGGTCATTGCAAAAAATGCCTATAAAAAGGGTCCGTTGAACTATAGGGAAACACGAATTTTTGACTGATTTTGCGAAAAATCGATAGTACTCACCTATTTTGAGAATAATCCGTCAAAAAATTTGCGGGTTATACATATTTTGCTGAGAAAAATCAAAAAAAAGAATTTTTTTTCGCCACTTGAGCCATCACTTTTAGACTAGTTATTTTATACAAACCACAGTTTAAATGTATTGCTCTGTACGGAAAAGTGATCAACATGTGTTCTCGCTAATTATAACAACATTTCAGTTAGATTCTTCATAATATTGTTTAAATTACCACTTTTATAAATATATATTTGACAGGCTACAAATTTGTATGAAAACAATTAAATCAAATGACAAATGACATAGAAGCTCTAGCGTAATGTGTGACATGGTTGCCAGCTGTAAACGATTACGTGAGAATCATGATATTTTTAAAATATTAATTAATTATTGCATTCGAATTTCATATTAGAAAGTATTGAATGGGAGGGATGAATGCATTGTAGTGCACATCAATCTATTCAAGAAGAGGAAAAAAAATATAATAATTGGATTCACCCTTCCCCTTCTAGAATAACTTAATGTGGATTACAAATAATTGAAGGCATTTGCCTTCCCCTCAAGATATTCAAGAAGGGGAAGGGAATATAATATTTGGATTCACCCTTCCCCTTATTGAATAACTTAATGTGGATATTTTTTGAGAGGAAGGCTGAATACAATGATTATATATTTGTTTCTCCTTCTTCAAATAGGCAATATAAGGATATCATCATATATATAATGTGTTTATAATTTCATTTATGTTCTTGGGTCTTGTCTTGAATGAATCTAACTAAAAATATAGTCTGATACAATATTTAATTTCGTATCTTAATAGTCATGTAGCATGATTGTCGAGTAGTCGATTACAGCTGGCAACCACGCTACAAAGTATTGTATTCTGTTCTGTTTTGTAGGTTGCATATCTGTGTATGCGATTATTATTAAAATTATTTATATCCAAACTGATTGCCTGTCAAATATATATTTATAAAAGTGGTAATTTAAACAATATTATGAACACATGTTGTTGATCACTTTCATTCACAGAGCAATACATTTAAACTGTTTTTTGTATGGATTATCATGCCAAAAAGTGATGACTCAAGTGGCGAAAAAAAATCTTTTTTTTGGATTTTTCTTTGTAAATTGTGTATAATCCGCAAATTTTTTGACGGATTATTCTCAAAATAGGTGGGTACTATCGATTTTTCGCAAAATCAGTCAAAAATTCGTGTTTCCCTATAGTTCAACGGACCCCTATAAAAATAATACCGAAAACCCGTAAAAATATAAGCTGTAATAAATAATTTTATTCGCAAATTCAACGCTGGCACTTTGGTTGGATCGCAGCACAGCACTGGCCGCCGGATGAGATACTCATCCGAACGAAGGTCACAGAGAGCTCGGCAGTGTAACATACTGGATCGTTTCTATACTGTGGTTCTTACTAAGTGTGTCCCGTGACACGTTCTTCAATTTTTTTAAATCCTAACTTCTAAATTTTTAGATTCATCGACGCTCTAACGCCAACTGTAGCCAACCTACACCCGCTAACTGTTATAAATCATCTACACACGTCTTGTATCGGACAAGTAGAGTCCGCTAATATATTAAAAACCCCTGACAACGTTGCCAAGTTGTGTCAACCTCCGAGCGAAGACGACAAAGTTAAACCGATTAACGTTTATGAAGAAACCGTCAAGACTCAATTACAAGCAGCCATATTTTTACCAAAAGTTAGTTGTTGGAAACGATAATGAACAAATTTAATTGTCTATTTTTTCTAGGTTAACGTTACATTATTGCAAGTTTCTATTGTAGAAGAAATTATATCTTTTTCCGCTTTGGATAATATCAAAGATCTGACTTGCGTTTCGTTGTTTTCCGTTTGTTTCGATAACATTTCGGTGAAATTGCATTGCGACAAACAAGTAAGTGCTTAAAGGAAAAAATTGAGAACAATTTCTACGTTTTTATCATTTTTCAGGCTAAAGAAGTACTACAGAAATTCCTTAGACCGGCTGTGGTGCGTAGCGGTAGCAAAAAAGGAGCGAACCGAGCGAAAACTCTACTGGGCTTTCAAACAAACACCAATTCCGACGTTATACAATGCGATCCGGTGTTTATAGAAAGTTGCGAGAAGCAGCAACAACAATTAGTCGTTAGTTTGAACGTAGGCAAAATGCACGCTCAACTGAGAAGGTTGAGGAACGAAAGTTCGCTACTAGACGACGCTGTTATTACCGCAATTCCAAATTATAAATCCAAAGTGCTATTTACTCCAACTAAAGTTAGATCGTTGTGTAGGGGCATGGAATATTATTTGCAAACACCGGAAAGCGAAAATCAAGTGAGTATAGATGATATTTGTTTGCTCTAAAATGTTTTTCGGACTAAGAGCTAAAAGATCTATTGCTCCTGCTTTTTCTACTCACCTTCCATGGAAAATTTCATTGACTAGTATACTTTGACAAGTTTATCTGAAACCGTGAAAGGAATGCAGTCGAAAAATTCGATATTGTCACGTTTAACTATAAAAAAGCTAAAGTGCTAAGTATGTAGTGATAATAATTAGAAAAGGGACTTTTTATTATAAACAATATCAACAATATGATTAAACGTTAATTCTCTAATGTGCTTGTTTCCCTGGATTTTTTCTATTGACATTATTTTTTCAATTAACGAATATCAAAAGATGAGCACTTTTCCAAATTTGTTATGGGCTTCTTCAAGCTTCTTCTTCCGTAGATTCAGATAAACTTGTCAAACTATAGTTGTGTTGTGTTATTTTTATATACCAAAGGATCTACGTACTTCCCTTTCCACTAGTTTGAGTTTATTTAAACTGTGACCTATAAGCCACTGATGACACCAACATGTCGGTGCAGAGAGACAGTGTTGAACTCATCCCCAAGGGAATGCCTACCAACCAAACCCACCTCAAACTCGCCGTTACTCCTGCCTCGAAAATCACTCCCTTGTGGCATACTTCAAGATGGGCGGCGGTCCCTCACACACTCTCCGTCATCTCCCTTCTATCATTCCCACTTCTCACATGCCATATCAAGTCCTTCTTTTTCCCTAATCATGATCTCCACTACCTCCATCCATTCCTCCTCGCCCTTCAACATTATCTCCACCATGTTTTCCAATTACACCACCTCCCCTAGTTTCTTTTCCAACTTCTTCAGAACTTTCTCGTTCTTACAGCATCTAAACACATAATCGGTGCAGAAGAGACTGATGTCAGTCAACCAATGGTGAATAAATTATGTAAAACAAAACGTGCCTAAAAGGTCAGTTACCACAATCAGCTGATAGGTATCATTTGATTGGAAATACTCATGGAGGTAAAAAAGAGAGGAGAGAACATAACAGTATAAAGAATCATCGGCCAAAGTGGCATCTCGATACGGCCGACTTCCGTTGAAACGTAAACAAACCAGAGGCGTACATTAAATTATTCAATTATGCATCTTTTTAAGGTGGTATATATTGGATAAAAGCAGTCTCCAAACACTATTGTACAACTCAATATCAACTTAAATTCAGACTAATACTCCTAAATAACCTTTCTAATACTGAAAATCACTATTTTTTCAACGTGGCTTTTCAATTTGACACATTTCAGTATATTAAAGTTATCCATTGTATGTTGACACAAGAATTGATGACTAATGTCACTAATGTGGCTTCTCAATATGACGACTTCCGTCGAAAGTTGGTTGAATCCTTAGAACATAAAACAGACAGGAAAGAGTCTTGTCATTCATTAGCTGTATAAGAAAATGCGACGGAAGTCGCCATTTGCAACACCCTAATTATGACTCATTTGTGAAGTTGACGTTGATTGACGTAGATTGTTTATGTAGTTTTTTTAGTGAAAATAAGTTTAAACGAAAGTATTATCAGAAGTATTATTCTATATTCGTATTTTCATTGCTCCTAGACAATAGGTGTGTTCTTTTTTCTTTTCTCAGCTCACTTCAGTTAAAGTGATGTGAGTAAGCACCATGTAAGCACCAAAAAGAACGAACTATTCAATTGAAACGCGCGATCTGCCGACGCATGCGTGAATAAGAGACAAAGCATAGAAATTCGTATCAGCATCTAATAATGTTATTGTATCCATAATTATTTCTGTTTTATTTAGTCAATTGATAAATAATTTGTAACAAAAGAAAATTAGGTTATGTGTGTTTATATGTAAACAAAATCAAATATTTCTTCATCTCCTCCACTTTATTTCCGACTCAAGTCCAACTGATACCCCCTTACATCACATTCAGCATCGGTGAAGGGGGAGGAAAAATCTCAGCTCACTTCGAAGTGAGCAAATCAAAAAGAACGCGCACATTACCGATCTGAGCTGAGATTAACTGAGATTTCAGTCAAAAAGAACACACCTAATATTGTTTGTATAGGTCAGCTTATAGTAAAACATAATATATTTAATACATTTCAATAAGCTCACAATTTTAAAATTTCACATATCCCATACCCTATACAAACAGTACGCCACTGTCAAAACGGAAACTACTATTCGCCATTTGCAACCTCCTATTTGAACGCAAACTTTTTTGGTAAATGCTCCTTCCTGTCTGTTTTATGTTCTAAGGTTAAATCACTACCACGCTTGCCTTCCCTCCTCTCTCTTTTACCTTCATGGAAACACTTAGTAAGTTGGTAACACACAAAAAAACTAGATTTACGCCTTGCAGGCAACATAAATGACACCAATCGGATACAATCGGTTTGATCAGTTGGGCCTCAACTGCGCATGCTTTCGATCAAGAAATCTTGCATTGCATTGTAGATTGTAGTAAACCATGACAAGGAGCATTAAAGAAAAATACGTATGTCATAGGCGTGCAATTATATTTTTTAAAGAAGGACCAATACCTTTTGTAATGGATGTATTGTCGATGAATACTTCTGTAGATTATAAGTGTGGAAGGGCCTCTGAATAGATGGTGTTGCGGTTCACTTGGAGGATCATCTCAAGAGGAATGAAACAACTACTTCTAGAACCGGAACATGTTTGATTTATTTATGAAATACATTACACTAGTTACTAAACTAATACTATGCATAAGTAACTAGCCGTATAGCATACTTAGACGTAATGGTTAATTAATTACTAGTAGGTGACTATTCAAGTATGTAGAATAGTCTTCTTCAAGTATTCTGCATCGACTTCTCCTTTGATCAATACTGAATGTATATTTATATAACCGGCCAAGTTCGAGCAAAACAGATAAACATATAATTGTTTTTGTCTTGCACCAGGCTTGAACTTGACAATAACCTCCTTTTATTTATATTTAAATAATAATGAAATGTTCGAACGTTTTGTTGGGATAAGATCAAGGGAATTTAATTCTTATTTCGAATATTTATTATTATATTGGGCCAAAAGTCATCACACTCACACTTTGTCCCTATCGGAGGTAACATCCGAGCATTTTTACATTTTTGAATAGTTACACGATTAATATTTGTGGAAAATATAAGAAGAATGTTGTACATATGTCATAGGCGTGCGATGAAATTTTTAAAAGTAATAAATTTATTGTATCTGCAGTATTTACGATTTTTTTTAAATACATAATTTCCATCATTATAGAACGTTCTATCCGATGACATAAGTATCGACGACAAACTTGGCTTTATAATGTTCGAATGTGGTTTAGAAGGTGTTGCTATAAAAATTGTAAAAAAATCCTTATTCGAACACGTCGAAGATGATCCTCGTCCACCGGAAATTCCGGAAACCGTCGAAACTTCCGATAAATCCACTCACACCACTCCCAGATTATCGGAAAACAAAGTCCAGTTGCTACTAACACCGAAACTAAAAGAAAAAGATAGAAAACCAACACAAGAAGAGATACCGCACAAACCGGAAAATGAAACGGAAAACAAAGACATAGTACAAGTTTCAAAAGATAACGGGAATGTTTCTTCTTGCATAATCGAGTTTCGAGTCGTTTGGTTCAACTTTGCCGCGCCACCCAGAGCTCCTATTACCAGAAAAATAGATTATACAAGGTAAGCAAAAATTAAAAACCATCCTATTCTTCTATCTTAACTTTTTATTTTCAGGTTAGATTGGAATTTGTTAAGCACAGCTTCGCCGGCTATTAACGCGTGGATGAATCCGAGTAATAGGCTGGCGATAAGAGTAGTTCATATGGTTCGAACAATGTACAAACGATCTACCGCTACTATTGCTTGTTTGATGGCGGAAGCGTTGGATGGACAAAGAATTACACTTACTAAGGTAAAGTTGAAGGAGTTTTAAAACATATTTTACCTTTATGAATTGAGTAACGCCAAAAGCTTCCGTTCAACGACGCTGCGTGACATTTGACGCGTTTGTCACTCAATTTACGTCAAACGTCACTCATTTTACATCAAATGTCAATAATTTCACGTCAAATGTTACTAGTTTACGTCAAATGTCACTTATTTCAAATCAAATGTCACTCATTTCACGTCAAATGTCACTCATTCCACATCAAAAGTCACTAATTTTACGTCAAATGTCACTCATTCCACGTCAAAAGTTACTTATTTTAAGTCAAATATCACTCATTTCACGTCAAATGTCACTAGTTTACGTCAAATGTCACTCATTTCACGTCAAAAGTCACTCATTCCACGTCAAAAGTCACTAATTTTACGTCAAATGTCACTAGTTTACGTCAAATGTCGCTCATTTCACATCAAAAGTCACTCATTCCACGTCAAGTCACTAATTTTAAGTCAAATATCACTCATTTCACGTCAAATGTCACTAGTTTACGTCAATTGTCACTAGTTTAGGTCAAATGTCACTCATTTCACATTAAATGTCACTAATTTTACGTCAAAAGTCACTACTTTTTCGTCAAAAGTCACTGATTTTACGTCAAATGTCACTAGTTTATGTCAA
>CAJUYG010001002.1:47962-64545 GCA_910591675.1 Galerucella calmariensis | reverse complement strand
CGTAAACACGTTATGAAGAGAGCGACATTGTTCAACACGCGTAATTTGCAGAACTCGCTAGCGCTCGTTTTGGCAAATATTACGCTTGTTGAACAATATCGCTCTTTTCATAACTAGTTACGTAAATAACTATTTCGTTATTCATAATTTTAATAATTCTATTATTGTTGTTACGCTCAATTTGGTCCCTTCTGTGTGTCAGATCAATTTCTAATGTCAACATTTAGGGGGTCAAAATAGATACAGAAAAAATCAACTTCTAAGTACTGGACTATACTAGAAAATTGTTTTTGTCTGAATCTTATTCGCAATATGAGTTTGTGTGTTTCTAATAAAGTAAGATCCCAGAGCGATAAGACATAACTTATTTTCAAACAGATGAAATGTTAGGTTCTCAGTAATTTTTATGTTTAGGGGCTGTTTGGTCATTACAATTGGTCTGACTAACGAAATATAGCTTAGTAATAGTTGCCTTGATAACATATTTGAAAGTCAGACATGTAAAAATAAAGGAAGTTTATTTATTTTTTGTAGAGCTTTAAAGCGTTTGACAAAAGTTGTGGTCCATGGAAAGTGTCTCTCAGACATTTGAATTTAAGTAAAGTAACTTCGTATTTTTAGTAATCTTTCTCACCTGATACCTGCCCAGGTTCCCTTAGGCTAGCTCCACAAACACACAGGTATTCAAAGCACACAAGATGCTACTGAGAACCTAACATTTCATCTATTTGAAAATGTCTTATCACTCTGGGATCTTGGACTATAATATAAATTTTTGTTAATTACTGACTAAAGCTTAATTCATATGTTTTGTGTTGTTTATGTTGTAAAAGTCCAACAAAACAAAAATAAAGATATATTGTTCTCAAAACTCATCCCTAATTAAATAAGAAAGCTGTATAACTAGATTTTTAATCCAACTTCTTATAACATAAAAGTATATCATACTCAACTATTTTTTTTATTTTTGTTATGTTCATTTTGCTTAAAATGGGTGATTAACTATCGTGGGATTGTTACAGTATCTCATAGAAAACGTAGAAAGAGTGCCCTACCGCCTCTTCAACCACCTAACAGTAGCAGAGCTAGTGTCGTCTTACCGCTTTTAACTAATGCTAACCTGTTCGCAGCTAAACGTCAAGATGACAATATATGTGAGTGTACTAAAAACATTTGTGTCTCATAACCAAGAATGCTCATTACGAGGGTTGTCTTTTATTTTTTGCCTAATACAGTTAGAACAAAACAGTAGACAATATATAAACACAATTGTTTTGCATTTATGTATCTTTTGGAACTAATTTTGCGTTGAGCTTTGGGGACTGAAACTTTTGGCCATACAGTTTATTCTTAATTTTCGGAAAAGTAAAGGACTTAACAGACAACCCTCGTACAAATCAACACCATACAATCATGTTCAAATCAAATAACTCTCTACCTACTGGGTTTCGAAAAATAATCGCACATTAAGGTTCCTGTGGGATTGTATGTATGTATTTTGGGGTTACATTCACTGAGACCTAAAAGATCTATTGTGCCCCCTCACTTCTACGTAGTCTCTGAGGAGAGTCTCAGAAACTAGTAGTTCCTTTAGTCCTATTTCCCGGAGGAATTTTAGGATGTCTGCAGGCTTCAACTTAGGTAAATGTTCCTCTTCTATCCAGTAATCTCCCAGGTGCTGTGCTCTAGGATTCTGAAGTGCTGTGCAGTTGGAAAGTATGTGGATGGAGATTTCTGCATTCTTCTTCCTCCACTATTTTGAGCTTTTTCAGGTGCCCATTCAGGCGACAATGTCCCGTTAGGATCCCTGTTAAAACTCTTAGCGCAGTTTTACTTTGACTTATGCATTCATTTGATCTCAACAGGTTGTAGTCACCCAGAAGAGTCTTTGATTGTATAAGCCCTACTATATCTTTCCAATGGTCAGATCTTCTCTTTTTCTCTGCTTTACCTATTTCTTCCAATATTACATTGGGGCTGATTCCGCAAAAGGTTGCAGGCCCCCAGAAAGGTATTTCAGTCCCCCTCTTTACTAGTTCATCTGCTATTTCATTTCCTTCTATTCCAGTGTGTCCTGGAATCCATAGTAAGGTGACTATATTGTTCTCGCCTAGTTCATTGGGTTTGTCTAGGCATCCCCACACCATTTTGGAACTGATTACACAAGAGCTCAGTAATTTAATGGCTGCTTGACTATCCGACATTATGATAATCCTTTGTCTTCTGTATCCTTTATCGATATTGAACTGGGCGCACTTTCTTATGGCGTGGATTTCCGCTTGAAAGATACTTGGGGTTTTTCCCAAGCTTTCAGAGTGTTTGGTTCCTGGCCCGAACACTCCTATCCCAGTTCCTTCTATTGCTTTTGAGCCGTTTGTGTGCCATTGAATGGCATTCTTTCCAAGTCTGGTAATGGTATTTGGATCCCATTCCTTCTTGTTGCTTAGATTGTAGATTACAAATCATCTAACATATTTAATTTTATTAGGTTATGGGGCCTTACGAGGAGAAAAAGCTTTTGTAACACTAGGATCCGATCCTAGCGACGTCTGTAGTCATTCTAGCCCAGAATTACCATCCAGTCCTGTACATAGAAATCTGGTACACGAAAATTCCTCTGAAGACTTATACAGTTGGATGGCGAAGCAAGATACAGTAACATCTAATTTGGAAGGTAAAAATTTTACAATTAAAAGTTTATTTGAAAAAATATATTATTGTTATTTTAGGTTGTTTGGAGTCTAAAATAGATACAACGCGCACTCAATCATCTGGAGATCCAGATACGCTACCGAAAGAGGAAGTATCAGCTCCTGGGGTTCCTTTATACCCCATACAGGAATCTGTAAGGCTTTTGGACGCTAATCAAGTATTTCAGCCACTACTTTCTGGACTCGGTGTTATGCCTCAACAACTTAGGTTCACTACTATGTCAGATTCGGGTAAAAATATATATTTTTTTCAATTGGGCTTAAGTAATAATAATTACTGTTGAAGATGTATTTTATTTTACGAGGGGCGTTCCATATGTATGTAATTTTCAGGAGCAGGAAGTGAAGTGACAACATTAGATGCTCTCGGTTCGAATTTTTGCTTAGTAGGAAATATGGAAACAATGAGAATCGATATAGTTGTATCGGAACATGGGAAAATCGAAAAGAAAAAGGGGAAGAATAAAGGAAAAAGGTTATTCATCGAAGTTAACGCTGGTAAGTCTTTAATAGTAAAAATCTGTCACTATTTTATTTAATTTATATATTTTTCAAGACGAATCCCCAGCTTTTGTTTGCGAAAAAATAGGCATTGAATTAGAAATCGACCGAATGACTGATATAGCAGTGAATGAAATGATGAAAGCGAAAAACGTCTTGTACATATCAAGAGGTCAATTGAAAAATCACACGAGTACCGTCATTAACTTCACCATTGGCGTACGTTACATCCATCAAAGAGTCAACATGCCTTTACTTCGATTACTCCATCAGATCAGTAACATGTACCAAAACGTCAAAGATACTCAGAACGAACTCAGAGAACAACAGCCGGTTGATATTAGGAGACCAAAAACAAGTGCCAGCGATCATGCTGATATTAAACACCACTCGTCAAGTAAATTATTTATCGAATAATACACGATTTTATATTTTAACTAATTTTTTTCAGATTCAGACATTCATTTCCCGATTACAGACTTATCAAAACAACTTAGTCTTAAAATATCCGATCCCGGTTCTTATTCTTCTCAACATAAACCAGTCATATCACCTTCTCCCAGTATACGATCACGTCCGCAAAGTTTTGCCCAAAAATTACGTTCCACTGGTAAAACTGTCAAAGGATACGTCAATTTAAGTGAAGGAGGTGGAACTCCGATGACTATGTCGAGTCCATCGGGTTCCGCTTTGGATCACATAACAGTTTCTTCGGATAAAAGTACTGGGAGATGTTGGAAAACGATTTATTATTTGCTGGAACTGTACGCGAACATGCCGGATACCAAGACAATCAAACATAGATTTTCCGTTGGAAATACCGATATTTCCGAACAATATAAAGGTAATAGAAAGTATGATGTTTTAACGGAGATGAGATCCAGTGAACAGGATATTAACGCTACAACTAACAAGGATAGTAAAGTTAAAAGTTCACAAAACGAACACACCAAATTGATTGTTTTTGGTGTAGCGAGAATCCATAGAACGAGACTTTTAGCTACTTTATCGGGATTGAAACTGGAAGCGGAAATAACCAGTCTTCATTCGTCGTTGACTTGTCGGAAAAAATCGTTTCCTCAAATTTTAGAATGTTCTTTGACAGGACAAATCGGCAGGACTATGATCGTGTTATTGGAAGGCGTAGCTCCGAATCTACAAACTGTGGTAAAAGTTACCATAGGAAAATCGCAAGCGTTGTATTCCAGCATTACCAAACGTCAAAAGGATAAAAATTCGGGATTGTTAACTGTGGGTAAGTATCGTATTGATTTTTGTCTGCTTCAGTACCACAATGGATTTTGTATTCGTTTATTTAGTTATACTTTCTCTTATTTTTTGGGAATGAAACCACAATATTGTTTTTTATTTTTTTCTTCCGACGTTTCGGTAGCGTTCCAGCTACCTTTGTCAAGATTAAATAATGATAAAATAATTTTTTGTCCCTATGTGACACAACGAAAAAAATATGACAACTAGACAATCAATAATATTTTGAAGTTTGAGACTACAAAACTTTGTTGTCAAATTTTATTAAGGTCCAATCATAGTAGATCACATCTCTGGTAAAATGTGAAATAAATATTTTATTTTATGACATTCCAACGATATGATAGTCTACTAGAAATGAAATCCAGTGAAGTGCACGTTCCAGGAACGGTTTTTATTGGGATAGCGCTTTTTTTTAGCTTATTTTGGAAATGTTGTTAATAAAACGCGTTTGTTGTTACTTTTTTGTGTATGATTATTTTTGTTTTCAAAATATGTATGACTCAGTTTGGTGATTTTGTGTATTGAAGTGTGTATCGAATAACAACTATTCCAATGACAAATCATAAGAAAACCTGAATAAAAACTTATGATGCTATCCTGATAACGCAGGTAATTGATTATTGGAAATTTCTCTTTCTAACATTGGTAACCAAATTTGACTACATTCGGCTGAAATACTAGCTACACATTTATCTGCATTTAGTTGTATCAAAGCACTTTCTTTGATTTTTCGTCTTTTATTATTGGGCTCGTTCAATATTATTTTTGTCGAATCCCATTGAATTTTATGCCCTCTTCCCAAGCATGTTTACAAATACCTGACTTAAAGAACTCCCTATCTTTAATATATTTTTTATGTTCACTTATTCGGACTGGTCTAGATGTTTCACCTAAATAGAATTTGTCGTATTCACAAGATATCTGATATATGCAATTTTTTGAAGATTGTTCTTCATTTTTTGGTTTTGTTTTTGTTAGTATGGATCTCAACGTATTGTTAGATTTGAAGCTAGTTCGAATATTGAATTGATTACCAATTTTCTTAATTCTTTCTGATAAACCCCTAAAATACGGTATTGTCAAGTTTTTAAAAATTATGTTAGCTGAATTATTAATATTATTGTTATTATTATGTGGCAATGAGCCCTTCTCTATATTCTTAATTTCTTTATTTACAAATTCTGCCGGGTAATTATTGGCATTTAAAACATTTTTCAGTAGAGTTTTCTCCTTTGTGAAATGATTATCATTAGAACAAATGATTCTGGCCCTATCGTACAAAGATTTCACTACCCCTTTTTTAACGCTTATAGCATGATTTGATTCAAAATTCAAATATCTATTAGTGTGTGTTGGCTTACGATAAACACTTGTTTCATACCCTGTAGGTGTTTTATTGATTGATTGATGCAATTTCAAATTTTATAGATTTTTCTCCTTCATTTATATACGTTAAGAAATCATTCAGAGATACTAAGTCATAAGGCCATATTGCAAAAATGTCGTCTACATATCTCCACCAGACAATTGGTTTTAATTTTTGATTATTTACTATTTTGGCTTCAAAATATTCCATGTAAATATTCGATAGAATTGGTGAGAGGCGAGAGCCCATGGCAAGACCAAAATTCTGTTCATAAAAATCATGATTGAACTGAGAATTTGTTTTTGTTATACATAATTTTTATAATTCTATTATTGCTGCTACGCTCAATTTGGTCCTTTCTGTAAGGGTCTGATCTATTTCTAATTTCGATTTGACAAGTTCTATTGTTTTCTGTACCGGTACATTTGTGAAGAGACTAACTACATCAAAACTGACCAAATAATGGCTTTTGTAAAAAATGATTGCTATTTTTGATGTATGAATCTGTCTGTCCTGTGAGGGGTTCAATGATTTTTAATATATAATTTGATAGTTTGCTGCATGGGAAATTAATAGTGCTACAAATTGGTCGTAATGGTAAGTTTTGTTTTGGTAAACCATAAAAATGTGGTGGTTTACTGTATTTAGGTGTTAGCATTGTTCTTTCACGATTAGCAAATTCGTTCTTGAATTTGAAAAGTGTCTTATAAATTTTGTTTTCAATTGATTTGGTAGGATCATTTGGTAGCTTAGTATAAGGGCCATTTATTAATAAATCCACATGTCGCTGGTAGCGCTGCGTAAGCGAGGATCTGTCAGATTTCAAAAATACCGCCATTTATATAACTTCTATCTTATTTTGAGCATGCAACAATTGTAGAAACAGATATTTTTGTGCTTTTTAGATGATTGTGTTTATTAAACATTCAGAATGTATCATATACTGTTTGGCTGTATCTGTAGAGTAGGGAGGGTGAGTGTAGGCTCACAGCACTTTGGCCACATGTGACCCATTGTACATTCTCCCGAGGAGTTGTCCTCCCAGGTCATCGTCCTTCCCAGGAAGGTAAACAGGTCACTAGGAGACATATCCTTTATATCGGCAGGTGTAGGCCAAGACTCACCGAACACACACTCTCTTATTGACGATAACTCCGGAGACATGCCTGACAGTTTCATCTTGCTGTTCACACATCCTGCATAGAGATGTGTCCACTAGCCTCATAGTATGGAGGTGTTTCCTTAGTTGACAGTGGCCAGTCAGAAATCCTTATGTTAAACGTAGGTTTTTCCTTGTCATCGCCAAATATTTCTTCGGCGCCAGTTTCCCAGGGTAGCCCAGGGTGATCCTGGCAAGACTGCATCCTTTGATTCTATCCCATCTCTCAAGGGATTGAGCATGGGTGTAATGTTTGGCTAGTTCCGCAATTGTCGAAGTCGTTAGGCCGTAGGTGTCACTGGGAATGTATCATATATACTTTGGCAAGTTTATCTGAAGCCGTGAAAGGAATTCAGTCGAAATCATTCGATATTGCCACGTTTAACTATGAAAAAGCTAAAGTGCTAAGTATGTAGTGATAATAATTAGAAAAGGGAGTTTTTATTATTAACAATATAATCAAACGTTAACTCTTTAATGTTCTTTTTTTCCTTGGATTTTGTCTATTAACATTATTTTTCCAATTTATGAATATTAAAAGATGAACACTTTTCCAAATTTGCTATGGGCTTCTTCAAGCTCTGGCAGCGTTGTGCGAAAACCATAATGACCACACCCGACCTTCATAATTGGTTATTCTTTTTTTCGAAGGGCCTGACCAGCTGACTTCTTATTGGCAGGCTCCCGCGTGTGTTCTTCTCTCTCACTTCGTCAATTGATTGATATTGTGGCGTTGGTATTGTCAGTGACTTTTGTATTTTCAGTTTCACTTGGTAAAATAGGTAAAGTTTGGCAAATTTATCTTTTTCATAGTTAAACGTGGCAATATCGAATGTTTTCGACCGCATTCCTTTCACGGTTTCAGATAAACTTGCCTAAGTATACCGTACGCCATTTGCACGTTTATGTCACATAGGCGGCAGGCGCCATATTTCCTCGCCTCTTACCGATGCCCCGTAGTTTCAGATAAACTTGCCAAACTATTCTGTTGGATAAAATTAAAACTTCCTGAGCCTTGTCTTGTTGACTTTAAGCGTACGATACAAATTTCATACCTACTGGCTTCAATGATTTATCAATTCACTTCTATCCATTATATTTTCTTCAATAATATTGTTTAACATTCAGGAGCTGTTAACGTGGATATTCCACAACATCCTGTAGCTCTACACGGAATGGTAACAAGAGGAAGTAAACAATTGAGTTCCACTCTACAAGAATTGAGAGTAACCAGGACCTCCAGCAGATTATCCAGATTACCTATGGAAGATGAACAACAAAGTTCACCGAACCATAACGTCAGGGACGAACCTATACCTAGTACTACCATTAATAAAACAAATGTTAACGAGCAAGGTTTGCTGCAACCGTTAGTAATGCAGTTTTCTGTAATTTTACAGGTAAGTTATAATTTTTTTCGGAAAATCTTTTATATGGACACCAAAAATAGGACTGGAAGTGTTGTTTAGCATCCAAGGGACGGTCTTCAACATCTATCACTTGTTTTTTTGTTGATACCTTCCAATTTTTTTGGTTTTTTGTTGACATTTAAAACAATTTTTAATTTCCAGAGTCTTAGTATAACAGCCGCTCTTCTACCATCGTTGCAAGCACAGTACAAAATGGATCAAGTTAACAGTACCGGTTTTACTGGTAGCAAAGCTCGATTCACCATCGACTTACCGCATCATTCCCTCAGTTTCACCACCAAATTACCACAAGGTTATAATCAAAATGAAAAAGCCGAGACGAATTTACCTTCGGAAGCCAGTATTGCTTTGCCGGCGGTTCACGTCGTAGCCGAGTATATTCCGGAAAAAGCGGCGGGTGAAGTAAGAGGTGACGAACACAAAGGTCCCGAGGGGGTTATTTTCAGAGAAGGTGGTTATTTAAACGCCAACGCCGATATTGGTGTATTCGAACATAGTTTGACTACTGATTTGTTGAATCATCTCGTTTTTGTACAGAAAGTTTTCATGAAAGTAAGTTTATATCGTATTAAAATTGCGTTTCTACTTTTGTAATGATAAAAATAACTGTCTGTTTTTGTTTTTCTTAATTTTCGGTTGAAAAATGGTAAAAATAGTAACGCGGCATAATATTATTTTCTAAAATCCGGCATAATAACTTTCCAACGCCGCCTTTTGTCCGTTTTATTGCGGTCGCGTGTGGAAAAGTATCACTTTTCGTTACAATAATAACTGTTTCATCTTAGGAAGTCAATGAAGTCGTACAAAAAGTTTATGGCGGCGAAAGACCGGTGCCTATATGGCTGGAAGATTCCGAAGAACCTTCTAGTGTAAATAGGCTTCTGTTTTCTTTGGTAATAAAGATGCAGAGAATGCAGTTGACGGCAACGACAGCCGGAAGTTCTGCTGTACGTTTGGAAACTGGTAAGTTAAACTTAACTAAAGCCTAGAGTGATTTCATGTTGCGGCGTTACAACACATCTACAGTGTTCGGTTTAACTGAATTTCTCTTTGATTGATTTCATCAGTACAGCCAGTCAAGGTTTCAAGTCATCTCACTTAGGCCTTCTAGCTTTTGTTTTCAAATTGCACACGTCCCTACCCTTTGTTCTAAGATTTATGGCCTTTTCTGTTGTTATTTCTAAGCCGCTTTTCTGTTTTATGTGGTACACGTGTTCATTTTAACCACTTTTGAAGAATTTGACCGTTAATTATTTACCCCGCCTCCGGTTTAGAATTCAGCAAATCAGGGTTGCTTATAACCGGCAATTTTCTTTTCTGGCACTATTTTTTGGAGAGTCAGTCTTCCACTAACTGTGAATGCTCACACGTTATTTTTTGTATCTACTTCTATCATTAACTTCCAAGTAATTTCTTTTCAAACCCTTTTTCTACGCCTTTGCCTATAAAACGAATATCGCTAAAACCCCTTTTCTGTTGTTATTTCTAAACCGCTCTTCTTTACCTGTCTGACCAAGAAGGGTAGATAATCCGACATGTATTTTCGCCGCTAAGAAGTGCAGGTAGGTCGAATCATAAAATAACTCTTATCTTAATAATTTAACCACCAATAATTGGAAAATAGTTTTCTATTTCTTATTTTCTGATATTTTTATACATAGTTACACTTTGATCAACCGGGTTTGGGTCTGGGTTTTTTTGTTTTTTTTAGTTTTCTAATTCTTATTTTCTGATATTTTTATACATAGTTACACTTTGATCAACCGGGTTTAGGTTTGGATTTTCTTGTTTTTTTTTTAGTTTTCTATTTCTTATTTTCTGATATTTTTATACATAGTTTGATCAATCATACTTTGATCAACCGGATTTGGGCCTGGGTTTTCTTGTTTTTTTTTTAGTTTTCTATTTCTTATTTTCTAATATTTTTATACATAGTTACACTTTGATCAACCGGGCTTGGGCCTGGGTTTTCTTGTTATTTTTTAGGTTTCTATTTCTTATTTTCTGATATTTTTATACATAGTTACACTTTGATCAACCGGGTTTGGGCCTGGGTTTTCTTGTTTTTTTTTTAGTTTGAATAACCGGGTTTGGGCCTGGGTACTTCAGTCGGTTAGCGGCCAAAATACACAGGATTAAAATGACCCTTCGGTCTTGACGCCTAGTTTACATGTTGTAAAAAGTGCATTAATCTTTTAGCGTCCAAATTACATCCGCCCCTTTTGAAGAATTTGACCGTTAATTATTTGCCCTGCCTCCAGTTTAGAATTCAGCAAATCAGGGTTGTTTATAACCGGCAATTTTCTTTTCTGGCGCTATTTTTTGGAGAGTCTTCTATTAACTGTGTAGCGGAGAAGATGTGTTGAGAAAAGTCTTTCACTACCTGTGAATGCTCACTAAGAAAAATTTGATAAAACTTGTGTCTTGACCGCTAATATAGCATAATTATGCTTGAATATTATTAAAAAGTTTTGTGTTTTGAAAAGTTTGGAGTTGACTCTCCAGGTGCATAAAAGTATAGCACCGAATGTTCAAATGCTTTCGTTTTAATATGAAATAACGTGGGGAGGCCTTATCGATGATCTGACTTCATTAATGTACTCTTTTTACTTGTTAAGAGGATAATAAAAAATAAGTTGGCGCCCAAGTTATCATTTCTGTACCAGCCTTCTTCCTGGCATGATGGTTCCAAAAAATCCTAATTCAGACAAAGATCCAACCCTGGGATATACCATGTTGCAAATTGGCCAACGTGTCATGTTACAAATGGACCACAACGGGTTGTGTTACAACTGTTCATGTCAAGAGATTAGACAAAACAATGTGTGAATTTGTTTCCTCCTCTAAGTGACAGAATTTGCTTTACTTCCTTTTTTCCAGGCGCTGTTGTACTGGAAGTATCCAATAGAGTTCAAAATTTATCGGGTTCAACTAAAAAGAACGCTAATACAAGACTTTTCGGTAAAGCTCAAGTAGATCTGAACGTTTCTTTGGGACAGTTGATAAGAAACGCCGTTTTCGAAGAAGCCGACATAGAATACCAACCAGTAGCTTTCTTTAATACACGAATAGCCTTGAGGAACGCTTTCCAAGATGAACTAATCGAAGGCGAAGATAAAGAAGTAGTTCTAATAACACTAAAACGTCCCTTAATCTACGTTCAACCAGTCGCAGTGGATAAAGCAATATTAGTTTGGTTGAATTACAAAAACGCTTATGATTATTGGACGGAAAAACGGGCCAATTTAAATAAAGAAGTTTTGAATGCTACACAACAAGTATACGAAAAATTCCAATTTGGACAGTTAACAAGCCAATTGAGCGCACCTTACGTAGGAACATTATTCCTACAATTGACTGTTGAAGATATGGGTATTTGTTTGCCTTTAAATCCTTTACCGTTAGCCACTTGGAACCAGAGGAATGTTTACGATGATAACAGAGGAGCTGTGGTTATTACTTTGGAAAATACCAGCATATCAGGTATTTTATTAACAATGTAAATGTACTATTTGAAGTTATTATTTTTTTTGTCTTTTCCAGCTTGTAACTCTGGTTCGCTTGTGAGTAAAGGTAAATTTTCCAACTTATGTCTTCGATTTGCCGAAGATTTCGAAAATTCACTCGACGATTGGAAGCCTGACATGACAGATTCTTCAATTATGAATCTTTGTGTTGTTAGCGAAGGCACTTACGAAGTATGTTCTCGAACCATAGCAGCTAAACAACCCAACGGTACTTATACCAATCCTCCATCTTTTATATTAATTAAATAATTAATGTTTTTATTTAGAAAATGCAAAATGGTTCTTAAACGTCCAATGGCAGATGGAAGGTGTCGACATCCAACTGGATACCAACGTGGGTAAACAATTATCAGCTCTAGGACATACTTTAACTATGTTAACGGGAGCCGAAGAAACTGGGATTCCCTTAGATTACGATAGTGATGAAAACGAAGAACGAGATGGTACCAGAACTTCTCAAGAAAGCATTTTACCGGCATTTATGTTCGATCCGACGTTAGATAATAAAAGTCGATCGAAACTTATCGAAAAAGAGATGAACGAACAAGCTAAAATTATAAATGATTTGAGATCGTTGGGGGCTTCACATGGAACCATAGAAATGGAAATGAGACGGTTACAGGAGCTGGAAACGATGGTTTATAAAGATTTTAGAAGGTTGGTACTTATTGGACATATGAAAGTTGATAGCTTTGACAATTGATAACTGGTACTTAACTATACAATGCTTTGACAATTGACAACTAACATAGAATTTATACAATGCCTTGACACTTGACAACTGACATAGAACTTATACAACGCTATGACAATTGACAACTGACATAGAACTTATACAATGCTATGACAATTGACAACTGACATAGAACTCATACAATGCTATGAGAATTGACAACTGACATGCAATGCTTTGGGAATTGACAACTGACATAGAACTTATACAATGCTTTGGGAATTGACAACTGACATAGAAATTATACAATGCTTTGACACTTGACAACTGACATAGAACTTAAGCAATGCTTTGGGAATTGACAACTGACATAGAACTTATACAATGCCTTGACACTTGACAACTGACATAGAACTTATTCAATGCTTTGACAATTGAAAACTGACATAGAACTTATGCAATGCTTTGACAATTGAAAACTGACATAGAACTTATGCAATGCTTTGACACTTGACAACTAACATAGTATTTATACAATGCTTTGACAATTGACAACTGACATAGAACTTTTGCAATGCTTTGGGAATTGACAACTGACATAGAACTTATACAATGCTTTGACACTTGACCACTGACATATAATTTATACAATGCTATGAGAATTAACAACTAACATAGAACTTATGCAATGCTTTGGGAATTGACAACTGACATAGAACTTATAAAATGTTATTACAATTGACAACTGACAGAACTTATGCAATGCTTTGGCAATTGACAACTGACATAGAACTATAAATACTATGCTCTGACATTTGACAGCTGCTACGGAGTTATTTAATTTGGTTCACATATCGAAATACGCGTAATTTATAGGATTGGCGACGTTTGAAAGACATTTTAGGACAAAAACCGTCAACTGAAGTTTTTTATAGTGTTTTTATTTTATTTTTAGGGACATGTTACAGAAGTTGCGCAGACAAAGCGTAAGAGCTTCTTCTATCAAAGGAAAGTTCGGCTTATGCTCAAAACCAACGACGTTTAGATCGAAATCTTTCGTCGTACCCAGTCCAATGCCAGAAGGAAGAGACAGGTATTAATTATTAATATTTTTTATTTCAAATTTTTCAATAGTATTTACTTTTCCTTATCTTGATATATTTTTATTTTGCATTTTTTTTATTTTCTTATTTTCCTTAGGTCAAAGTCTTTAGTAGTAGTTCCTAATACCGATAATGACAGATATTTGAGGTTTGTATTTCAATTCCGAGGCATGCGTATTTTTTTTTGTATACATTTTGTTTCGTATTTGTCCTTTGTTTTAATAAAAATAAGTATTTGCAGCTTTGAATGTCGGTAAAACTTATTGGGTTCGAGTCGCTTGAATTGCAAGTCCTCATCGATATAAAACGTACTTTTTAACAATTCCAGACTGACTTTCATATGCCTTCTGTTAGTAATTGTAAATTTTGTAATGTACACAGAGTTTTCCGGTACTAAAATTGTAAGGATTTATTGTACAAGCTCTTGTTTTTTGTTTCATTATTCGTACATGTATTGTTGCGGGTTCTTAAGCTGGAAGCTGAAGGAATACTTCTTCACAAGCTTATCCTTCATATTGTATGCGAGAGGTGATGCTTTGGTGGTGCTAATTTGTGTTTTTATAGAAAACTGTAAACGAATCGTCAAATGTGTAGATTTGTCATAGTAGACAAGCTGTATAGTCTAATTCGCAAGTTCAAAACTGATGGGATCTCTAGACTAGTAAATCGGCAATACAGCGGTATGTTGTAACGATAAAATATCTATGGTTATTTTTTGTATCTACTTCTATCATTAACTTCCAAATAATTTCTTTTCATACCCTTTTTCTACGCCTTTGTCTATAAAACGAATATTACTAAGACCCCTTTTCTACGTTCCGACGTTCTAAAAAAATGTAAAAATGAAAAAAAAATTGTTTTCACACTGCACACGTCCATATCCTTTGTTTTAAGATTTATGGCCTTTTCTGTTGATATTTCTAAGACGCTTTTCTGTTTGATGTGGGACTCGTGTTCATTTTAACCACTCTTAAAGAATTTAACCGTTAATTATTTGCCCCGCCTCCAGTTTGGAATTCAGCAAATCAGGGTTGTTTATATCCGGCAATTTTCTTTTCTGGCGCTATTTTTTGAGGAGTCATCTATTAACTGTCCAGCAGAGAAGATGTGCTAAGAAAAGTCTTCCACTAACTGTGAATGTTCACTAAGAAAAATGTGATAAAACTTCGTGTCTTGACGCATAATTATGCTTGAATATTATTAAAAAGTTCTGTGTTTTAAAAGTTTGAAGTTGACTCTCCAGGTGCATAAAAGTATAGTGCCGAATGTTCAAATGCTTTCGTTTTAATATGAAATAACGTCGAGAGGCCTTATCGATGATCTGACTTCATCAATGTACTCTTTTTACTTGTTAAGAGGATAATAAAAAATAAGTTGGCGCCCAAGTTATCGTTTTGTACCAGCCTTCTTCCTTGTATGATAGTTTCAAAAGATCCTAATTTAGGCAAAGATCCAACCCTGGGATATACCAACGTCTAATGTTACAATGTGTAGGGTGAAGTGATGTATTTTTACGTAAAATCGAAGATGAATCTGTGAAATCTGTGAAAATATTTGAAATTTATCAGAGTCTGTAAAATAGTAAGGGAGATGAACACGTACTTTGGCTTCTGCAATTTCATACGATACACGTGCTTGCAGTCTTCTAGGCGTGTAGTTGTCCTGCAAGTACGATAATCTGAGAGTACATAAAGCTTTATTCTACTATCTCAAAATTCTACAGGAAATCATGTAAAATAGCTAGACTTGTATTTATATCAAGGTTGGAAATTTAGAAATGTAAAAAATTTAACATCATAGTATTTTTGTAAATAATATCACACAATGTGCTTTGGTACTATTTGTAACTAATACTTTTAGGCATGAATAATTTTGAATATAATCTCATAGGCTTCACAAAAAGTAACTTTTTTTTCAATTTTTTGTATAGTTTACAGTATTAATGCTGTTCAATAAGTAACTAAATTTACTGGTTTTTTCAAAGTAAAGCCTTTTTATGCTCCTTCTCGATACATCTAGGTACCTCTTTTCACGTTTCCAACACTGTCTATCCTTGTTCCTGTCACTCTGTTAAAATCCTTAAAAATTTTCACCCATCAATAATTGTTTTTAAATTCATAGAGCAAATTTAACTCCTTTTCTATTCTTTCTACGGTAATTTCCTTTTTTTTTCCAATAAAAATATTGCCCCAGCATCTTATTATACAGAGTGGGCAAAAAATATGTTTTATTAGTTACTTATTGTACCTTCTTAACTTTATTGGATGCCTTTGGTATGTTTCTTTTATTTATCTATAATGTTTTGGTAGTTTTATCCGCTTTTTATATAAATTCTAGCCCTGAAATAGCAAAAACCAGCATTGAAACAAATGTAGCTAGTAGCTATGAAAGTTCACCTAGATCTGGACCTTCGCGATCTGCTTCACTAAGGGTAAAAGCTGGTGATCCCGGTCCTAGAGTGACCTTCAGCGATACGCAGACTATGGGAAGGTACAGTATTCTTTTTTATTTGTTATAAAACTAGAAAGTAATCGTTAAAAAACTCTCCAGTTGAAACTTAAATCGTCAAAAAAAATCTCTACATGAAACTTGAATAGTTGGAAAAGTCTCTAATTGAAACATAAATCGTTAGAAAACTCTATTTGAAACTTAAATGGTTAGAAAATTATCTACTTGAAACTTAAATCGTTGGAAAAGTCTCTACTTGAAACTTAAATCGTTAAAAAACTCTTTAATTGAAATTTAAATCCTTAGAAAACTCTTTAATTCAAAACATAAATCATTAGAACAGTCGCTACTTGAAACTTAAATAGTTAGAAAACTCTACTCGAATCTTGATTT
>CAJUYG010001002.1:15739-45986 GCA_910591675.1 Galerucella calmariensis | reverse complement strand
TTTGCTTTATTTTCAAATTGTTCATTCAATGTACCTTCTAAACTCACTATTCGATTTCTCTTCTTCAGATACGTCATTATTAACCACAGAGCAAGATTTAACGAATTATGGAAATTACGTATACGCCAGCTTCCCAGTAGACGTCATAGTCTATTTCCACATGCAACCCAGCACGTTCCGATTCAGTTGCTTACCCGTTTCGAGAGTCGAATGTCTTCTTCAGCTACCGTCACTGGATATCGTTTTCAGTTCCAAAAGAGCCGAAGATGATCTGATTTACAGGTAAATATTTGAATCCAAAAAAAAATAATTCGTATTCCAATTAAATTTGTAACGTATATTGATTCGGTCGATTCATCTCTCCAGTATCCGTGGCTTTAGGAAACTGAGTGCCGAATATAGAGTGACAAAAAATCTGCGGATTGTATCTCTTGTTGTTTGCTTATTCTCTTATTTTGTGTTAAGCATTTAGTCCAGTCGGGTTAGCCCAAAAACTATCAAAACCTGGATGTGAAAGCAGTAGGCGAGATTTTTGATGGAATCCCTTAAAAATATCATGGTTGATGATAATCCGTTGCCTCCACCGGTTTTTAGGCTGTGCTAATTCCCGCAACATTTTGTATTCGATTTTTTTCGAATCTTTCACACAATCTTATTCCTTTCAGTGAATTTGGAGATGGTGCGCCGAACACGGCTGCAACCGCAGTAGGAGGTTTAAGCGTAACCAGTTGCTTATCCGACTTCTCCGTTTACGTTTTCCATCCGTACGGTGGTAAAAAATCCGCCATTAAAGAAGCGCAATGGTCACCGTTGTCGGATAGCGAAAGAAAAGATTCTTTGTCTATCAACGTGGAGTTCGTCAAGTTCCATCTATCTCGTTCTAGAATGTTGAATTTCAAACAAGAACCGACGAAAGGAAAGGGTGGTGATCAAAGTAGAGCCGTTATTAGGTTTTCGAGTGAGTTTTTTCTTAATATACAGAGTGTTTAATCGAAGATGACTGTTTTTTTTCTTTCAGCAATCATCGATATAGGTTCGGCGTCTTTTAAATACGATATGAGGCGGTTGACGGAAATATTAGCGTTCCCGAAAGCTTGGTATCGACGTTCTATAGTGCGTCGCATGTTTTTAGGGGATTTAAGCATGTCCACGCCTTTTAACGAAGAAGAAGACTCGTTTTCATCGCATAACGCTTCACCTAATCTATCCAGAAGCCACGAAAGGTACTTTTTAAAAAATATATAATTAATAAAATTTATACTGTTTATCTTTAGATCAAGTAAATCTGAAAAATCTCCTCACTTAAATACGAGCGACCGACACAAGATGAATCTCGATTCCGATCACGCGCATAAGTTGAAAGACATGGGAAAAACGATGAGCACCGAATCGAGAGATCCGGACACTCCAAGTCCTTCGGAACACAAAAACTGTTCGGCTTGGGAAACTTTGGTGCTGTTCGCAGTCAACTTTAAAAAATTAAACGTTCACATGAATATGGGGAACGTTATGGGAAACGTTAGGTTAGTTTAGCGACATTTCGTTAATGTACAGACAAATATGACAGTTTGTTTTGTTTTTAGTTGGTTAACAAAAGAATTTAGAAGCGACGGTAGACTGAGCATTGGTTCCACTGGGCACAAGAATTTGTATATCGCTCTAGGACTCGGAGGTTCCGGTTTGGATGCAAAAGGTGGTATTGTCGGTGGAAATATCGAAATATCTCGTATTAATACTTATAGTAAGTACTTTACTACTTGTAGTTTGAATTATTGGTATTTGTAAAGTGGGGAGGGTGAGTGTAGGCTCACGGCACTTACATATAATTGTTGTTGTCTTGCACCACGCTTGAACTTGACAATAACCTTCTTTTACTTATATTTATATAATAATGAAATGTTCGAACGTTTTGTTGAAATAAGATCAAGGGAATTTAATTCTTATTTGAAATATTTATATCATATTATTATATTGGGCCAAAAGGCATCACAGCACTTAGGCCACATGTGACCCATTGTACATCCTCCCGAGGAGTTGTCCTCCTAGGTCATTATCCATCCTGTCCTTGGCAGGAAGGTGGACAGGTCACTAGGAGACATCTCCTTTATATCGGCAGGTATAGGCCAAGACTCACCGAACACACACTCTCTTATTGACGATAACTCCAGACACTCGCATAAGACATGCATGACAGTTTCATCTTCTTGTTCACATATCCTGCATAGAGGTGTGTCCACTAGCCCCATAGTATGGAGGTGTTTCCTTAGTTGACAGTGACCAGTCAGAAATCCTACTGTCAAACGTAGGTTTTTCCTGGTCATCGCCAAATATTTCTTCGACGCCAGCTTCCCAAGGTCGCCCAGGGTGATCCTGGCAAGACTGCATCCTTTGATTCCATCCCATCTCTTAAGGGATTGAGCATGGGTGTAACGTTTGGCTAGTTCCGCAATTGACGGAAGTCGTCAGGCCGCAGGGTCCTAAAATTTTTAGTCCAGCCGCTTCCCTGGCTAAAGAATCGGCAATACGATTACCTTTACTCCTGTCGTGCCCTTTAACCCACCTTAGGATAATATTGTTATCTGCCGAGGCGTTAGCTAAATCTTGGTGACACTCTAGTACTAGCCCCGATATAACACGTTGTCTGTTCAAGGCTAATAGGGCTTGTCTACTGTCTACTTGAAATAATGCAATTCTTCCCATCACTACTCGACAGTTAAAACTTTTTACCGACACTATTCAATCCCCTATCAAACATTTCTACACAATCCTTATTTTAAATCGTTTGATACAGTTTACATCCGAGAAGAAGCAAACGTAGAACCGGACCACAAAGTAGGGTTAAGATTACACGCTTTAGAATTAAGATTGGACTACATGGCGACATCTGTATTGATGTGTAGAGTTAGTGACTTGAACGTCAACCTTCGAGACGAATGGAAACTTAACAAAATAACATCTACAAGAGATTCTTTCATGCCAACGAGAAGGTAAATCAATTTTTGGATGATTCAAACACAATGCTTTTATTTTTTTTATAATATTGAAACGTCAAATTCGTTATAAACTGTAAACAAAAACAAAACACTCTTATTGACTTTGACAGTTCTTTAAACGTCAAGTATAGTTTTTAATAATATTGAAACGTCAAATTCGGTATAAACTGTAAACAAAACCTTCTTATTGACTTTGACAGTTCTTTAAACGTCAAATTCGAATGGCCTTTTATTTGTAACCAGCTATCGGTTCATAAAACATGTAATCAGAAAGTGGCTAACTTCATATTTAAGTTTAAAACGTGTATATGTAGTGAAAGTTGCAGACATTTAGGAATTGTATTTTTTGTATATTAGACCGGCGAACATCTTTATGCACGGAGTACTCGGTTGGGATCAACTACAAATGATGATTTCCAAATCTACAACGGCGGATTTATTAAAAATGTTCAACAAGCTCGAAGAATTCTTCTCGCAACAGTTTAATAGTAGCAAAAGGGCGTTTAGCAGCTTCGCTGGATCTGGCAGACCTTCCAGGGTAACACCGCAAAGAAGTGAGTAAAATAAACTGCTTAAGAGTTGGAAAAATGTTGTGAGATTTTTTTTTATTATAGATAGAGAATCAGCAGCGATACCCCAACTTCATCCGACATCGACCACCGATGCTAGACACCATCGACATTGGCAAAAAGTACTTGCGCACGTAGCAGGGTTACAGCTAAAAACCATGCCGCTACCTTTACCATCTTTCGGTACTGTATTGGGTGGTACGATGGAGCTGCAAGGCAACAATATATCCTTGGCCTGTTTCCATGGTATTAACTTCAAAAGCAAGTCGTGGGCTCTTTTTAGTTTGAAAGAACCGTGTATTAATTTCAATACCGAAAGTCAGGAAATTCCTACTACCACTTTGCCTGGTAAAAAACTGTTTTAAATAGTTTTATTACGTTTTTTAAATTTTTGTAAAATTTCCAGATGAACTTCCAAAGCAAGACGTGCATGTTGTGCAAACTTTAACTTGCAGCTTGGGGCTTAGTACGTACAAAACGCATTTGTCGATGGCTACTGTTTGTAAAGTGTCTAGAAGTGTGATTTTCCCACCGCAATTTAAGAGTTTGCAAGAATGGTTTCATTATGCTTTCGCAAACAGTCAGATTGATGGTAAGTCGTGTGCTTTTTATTTATTTATTTAATTTTTTTTTGGGGGGATTTTGTAGAAGTCGATAGATTTCCGTCGTTGGAAAAAGAAAAATTGGACGGGTCTATGGAAAGAGCAAGAGGAGCTGCCACTTCTCCAAAATTGGCTGATCATAATCACAATCGAGAGGTTATTTTTGCGCTTCCCAGTTTGCAGTTTCATCTTAAAACCGAACATCTACAGTCGGCTGATGTACCGGATTTATCAGGTAATATTTATACTGTTTTTATCAAAAGTCTGTGTTGAAAGGTAATTTTTATTGTATGAAGCTGCTACTTTACGGAAAACGTCTATTCAAAAAATTAGTTATATACCTGTTACAATATAAATCCTAATGTACGTCATAACTATGTTGAAATAGTACCATAATCTGGTCTGTCAAATCTACAAACGCTGTCTTGTACATTAGACTGTTATTTTCTTCTTCTATATATCAATATACAGGGTGTTTTCAAATGACACTCACAACGTTTGCATGTAGATAGGTACCTCACGTGAAATTTGACAAAATGATATATAAGGATTAAGGGGTCCAGTTACTCTTCGAAATATTGGGTGCTAAACTTTGGAAAAATCAAATGTTTTAATTCGATAACTTTAAAATGGATGGATAAATTAACTTGACATTTGGCAGGTTGTTTTATATGCAAAAGGGCATATTTCGATTGAAAAATATTTTTCAATTTTTGATCCAGTGGTATAGATTTGGAAGAATATGTCACCTTTCCCCTACCATTTTTTACGCCACTGACATTTGAAGCAATTTTTATTCAATTTTATATTCCTCAATGGTTTTCACGTAAAAAACGAATAACCTTTACATATCAAAAAATTTGTAGTTTTTAAGATATTTAATGATTTCATGAAGTCTGCCAGATCACTTTTTAATAATTAATTGAAAAAAAATTTGTTCCTGTATTGTTTTCAATAAGTACCAAGTACTTGTGGTTGGAATATGTAACAGAAACTAATTTATTAAACAGCAATGCATCTGAAACATTCGGAGAAGATTGTTGAAAATATTTGTCCAAATTTGTTATTTTATTTAAAAAAAAGAAAGCATCCATGCAGCTACAGCAATTATTTCCGGCAATCGCCAGTCTTTCCAAGGTATGCGATTTTTGATGAGAAAACGTTGCAAATTATGTATAAATGTGAATGGACAAAATTTTGAACATCTCTTGTAATTTGTAGGTAGCTTAATTCTTTCATTAATAAACACGTATGGACAAATATTTTCAACAATCTCCGAATGTTTCAGATGCAGTGCTGTTTCATAAATTAGTTTCTGTTACATATTCCAACCATAAGTACTTGGTAGTTATCGAAAAAAATACAAGAAACATTTTTTTAAATTAATTATTAAAAAGTGATCTTGCAGACTTCATGAAATCATTAAATATCTCGAAAACTACAATTTTTTTTATATGTAAAGGTCACTCATTTTTCACATGAAAACCATTGAGGAATATAAAATTGAATGAAAATTGCTTCAAAAGTCAGTGGCGTAAAAAATGGAAGGGGAAAGGTAACATATTCTTTCAAATGTACATTTAAAAGAACCTGCCAAATGTCAAATCAATTTATCCATCCATTTTAAAGTTATTGAATTGAAACATTTAATTTTTAATACTTCAACACCCTGTATTTCGAAAAGTTAATTTCGCCTCCCATATTTGCTTGGTTTTTCTGTGGTCCTTCATACAGACAGGAAGGAGCATTTACCAAATAGTAGGTTGCAAATGGCGAATAGTCTTTTCCGTTTTGACAGTGGTGTACTGTTTGTATAGGGTATGGGATATGTGAAATTTTAAAATTGTAGCTTACTGAAATGTATTAAATATATTATGTTTTACTATAAGCTGTCCTATACAAACAATATTGTCTAGGAGCGATGAAAATACGAATATAGAATAATACTTCTGATAATACCACAGAATACACCAGCTAAACAAGAAACGAAAGCCGGCGTAAATCCTCTGATGTTTTGGGGGCAAAATTTCGTGACCTTCAAACTGACGTTGCACAAGTTTTTGGCGCAATAACTAATAAATGTAATAATATAATATATAATAAACAAAAAAATATGTGAATAATCAAAAAGCTTACAACAAAGAAAATTCTTTGGTTAACAATAAAATCACGTCATTGACAGATAACGGGCTTAAAATGGCGACTGTCAGACATGCGCATTCAGAAAATGAATTGTAAAATATCACAAGCTTCGCTTCTTCTTGGGATGGTGTATTCTGTGATAATACTTTCGTTTGAACTTATTTTCACCAAAAAAACTACATAAACAATCTACGTCAGTCAACGTCAACTTCACAAATGAGTCATAATTAGGGTGTTGCAAATGGCGACCTCCGTCGCATTTTCTTATACAGCTAATGAATGACAAGACTCCTTCATCTCCTGTCTGTTTTATGTTCCAAATTATATGTTTTAGGAGAAAAACCCATGGTGGATTGCAGTTTTATTACAGAATTTGAAGATCATATTTTTGTCACTGTAGACGCCGAAGCATTTTTCTTTTTACACGATCTAATAACTTCTTATGTTAAAGAAAAAGAAAGAGTGGTGAGTTTTATTTTGAATATAGCTATATTGATGTGAACTTTAAAATTAAATCTTTTTTACCAGCTCGGAGGTATCGAAAGACGCGCCTTGGCCGATCAGGAAAAACCGAAACCACTCAGTGAAACGCCAAAGAAAGGTTCGATAGATGTAGATATATTTGCAAAAGATTGGCGTAATTACAATTGTAAAACTTGGCATTTAGAACCGACTGTTCGTTTATTAAGCGTAGCTGGAAAATATATAGAACCTTACGGTATAGATTACATACTACAAAAATTAGGATTTTCCCATGCTCGAACCACCATCCCGAAGTGGATGCAAAGAGGCTTCATGGACCCATTGGACGCAATTTTAGCCGGACTTACTTTAAGAATGGTGCAAGTTGTAAAAGGTGATGGAAATAAAGATAAAGAGAAAGAAAAAGTTGCTATAGAAGCAAAGAAATCTTAAACTAATCGAATCTTTTTAATGTAGAGTTACCCTAATATGTTAATCTATGTTCAGATTGTGATATTTTTTGGTTGTATTGTAGGGATGAAAGAAAGCAGGGAAAAAACATGGTATTTTTATAGATAATAATGATATTTAGTGTTAACTATTATTTTTTAATTCATATAAAATATTGTAAACTTGTTAGTGTTAATTTTGTTATTTATTGTTTTGACCCAATTATTAAATGGAATGATAAATACTTGTGTATTATTTATTCAAGTAACAGGTTGGTTGAGTACTAAGCAAAGCAAATACCCAACTTTTCTCAGTGTAATAAAACCAACTAGCGAATTGGCTCGTTTATTTTTAAATCATTTTTAACTGTCGTAAAACAAAGTACTAAGGATAAAAATATGATTCTGAAAATTTAATGTCAATAGAATATGTCGTTCTCCTAATACAACCAATTAAACAAGCATACCGAGAGCGGGACGAAGACTATGACTGTGACGTCACTGCATATGAAAGTTAATGTGCACCAACATTACGCTTCTGACTGTTACGTGCTTCGCGTATTTTGAAATACCTACAAAATTTTGCGTTAATAAAATAAAATGTGTGGACCTAATTTAAAAAAAAAAACAGACTCATTAAATCTTCCAGAAGTGGACTTGGTAATGATTATGAAGTTTTTTAATAAAAAACACGAGTTTATTAAATTATAATTTTATACTATGTGACACATCGTTTTGGCTGTTTTCCGGCCGGAATGATTAAAAATGTCAATATTTTCATAAATACACGCTCTCTCAAATGATATACAGGGTGATTCCAGATGTTTTATTTTATTCCTGGTCTGGTGGACAAAGTTACGGAGATAACGCTATAGGTTACTGCAATTTTTTTAACTGCAAACTGCCCAGACTGGTAAAATAAAAAAAAATGTTAATGAGCCCATTGCATCCTAAACACAGAAAAATATCCTGAACTGCTTCAATTATTTCTTAATTGCTCCTAATAGTCGGAGAGCTGGTAACGTTTCACGTTTCATGAAGTGTTTGATGCACCTTGAAATTTTTGGAACTTTAGTTCTTTACGCCAGGTTATGTTTCAGCGACCAGGGGTCGCGACGCGAAAGATCTGACCGTTACGCGTTACGTTACGCTACGTTATGTTACATTGCTTCGTTATGTGTCTTGCTTTTGCGTACTTGTGCCTCCTTAGTCTTTCTCTCGTTTACGAAGCAGCGATTCATAATAATAAATATGCTCCTGCCGGGATTCGAACCCGGGCCGCCCGCATGCAATGCGAGCATTCTAACCACTGAACCACCGATGCTATATTGAAATTCTATGCAAAGCTGGTATTCGCAGTGCTAGTGATCTACTTGAATTTGTTCGGATAAATTTTAACTATTATTTTTATAATTTTTTTTGCGCGATTAAGGGGTCTAGCTACTTTTCGAAATACAGGGTGTTGAAATTTTGAAAACTTGAATGTTTTAATTCGATAACTTTAAAATGGATGGATAAATTGATTTGACATTTGGCAGGTAGTTTTTAAATGTAAAAGGGCATATTTTGAAAAAAATTGTAGTTTGTGCAACTAGTGTGGATATGATGGCCATATCGCACGAGGACGAAGATGGAGCACGACGCCGTAGGCGGAGTGCTCAATCGTTCAAGTGCGATATGGACAATCCACACGAGTCGAGCAGCATATTTTTTCTACGACCCACTTGGGAAAAAATCTAGAAAATAAAAATTTCTATAAACTGTAATATAACTTCAAATTGAAAATTTAACAATTCAATTTTATGTTTCCACTAATTTTGTGGTAAACGAATGTCCAATTTGTATAATGCTACGGTTTCCTTTTTTAAATATACGATGCTGTTATAAGTAGATGTTGCCAGTCGGACTCCCTCATGGAGGGTACCGTACCATTATCTATAATAATGAATATTCTGCTGAATATTTCAAACGTCTACCTGTTGTCGTTATTAATATCAAACAGAATGATTTTTTAAAAATAAAATTAACAATAAAAAAAAATTCCTCGCGGGGAATCGAACCCGGGTCTACCGCGTGAGAGTCTGGTGTACTTACTACTCAACCACCAAAAAATATGCAAATTGTTTATCTATAACGTCAGATGTATTACATAACTTTTGCTTAAAAGGAACTAAAGTTCCTACCGTGTGTCCCGCGACACGTTCTACCTTTTTTTATTTTAAATATACTGTACGGAAAAGTAGATATACCTGTGTTGGCTTGACCCACCTTGGGACACCAGGTAGTGCGCATCTTAAAAAGGTGTAAAAAAATATGACCCAAAAAAGTGCTTGATTCGGCAGCCAACAAACAGTAATTGAAAGTTAAGGTAATTTTACAAATTTTTTTTCTCTTATTTTTTGGAAATCAAATCACAATAATGATGTAGGTATACCTTGCGTTGTCATGGAAATGAGAAAAGCATAAACCAATTTGTATTTTGATGGAAGTTCAACCTTATTGAGTTCTGTGAATGTCAATAGTATTAATTTAAATACAATTTCCTAAGATTTGAAAAATCGAAATATTAATATTTCACACAATACCAACGGCACTTTCCATTCCAATTTATAAATTTGACATTGTTAAATATTGTTCGGTTCAAGTTCGATTTAAACACGCTGAGGCGTGCTTTAAATAGGTAAAAAGGTTCACCAATAAAAAAAACTTATTTTTCATTTATTTTACCCGAACATTTATCAAATAATTAAATTGAATACTCATGTAGAATTGTTTTCTACGCCAATGTTTATAAACGTCAAAAATCGCAACATACACGTGCATTTAGATAAATGTCTTCGTTTAATCAAATTGCAATAAAATTTTTATCTACATACTACTTTATTTGGTCTATTTACATACAGCATTAGTGAAATACATTTTAGATTAAAAGATGTCAGTAACACATTATACAATTTCAGCAAAAAAGTCTCATTTTCTTTACATGGATAACAGCTTATCACCGTTAAGAAATAAGGCACCAACGACATACAATAATTGTTCAGTTGTTATTAACAACCATTATGAATAAAGTTTAAATAATTGTGATTTCTTTTATTTAATAAAAGAAAATAGATAGGCGTAGAAAAAGTATAGTACGTTAAAAGAGTTGTAATTCCATTACGCACTCGTAAAATATTTTTCACTTCGTTCGTAATGGGTTACTTACAACTGTTGTTATGTAATATACTATTAAACAAATTTCATTTCATTATTAAATGGTTCTTCAGCAGTGTGAATACGCATGTGTTGAGCTATGCTACTTTTAACTGCAAACGATTTTAAACAAATTTCACATTTAAATGGGTTTTCAGCTGTGTGAATACGTATGTGTCTAGCTAAGCTACATTTAAATGTAAAAGACTTATAACAAATTTCACATTTAAATGGTTTCTCACCAGTGTGAATACGCATGTGTTGAACTATGCAAAATTTACGTTTAAACGATTTTAAGCAAATTTCACATTTAAATGGTTTTTCATCAGTATGAATAGGCATGTGATGAACCAAGCCAGAATGGAATGTAAACGATTTGCAACAAATTTCACATTGTTTTTCAGCTGTGTGAATACGCATGTGTCTAACTAGGTTACATTTTAATGTATAAGACTTATAACAAATTTCACATTTAAATCGTTTCTTACCAGCGTGAATACGCATATGTGTTTCCAAATTTCCTTTGTTTGAAAAATATTTAAAACAAATAACACATTGGGGTTGCTGTTTACGAGAAGTATGGAGGCACAATTCGGCATTTTCCACAATTCCATGTGAGTATTGCTTGTAATTATCAACACCATTGAACTGAGCACAGTTTTTGGTTTCCTCCAACTCTTCTTTCACTTTATTTTCAACTATTTCAAAGTTATATTTTATTTCCTCATTCAGATTAATCAAGTTATTACTAGCATCTCTCCTATTTAGTTCAGTCTTACATAATTTCTTATTCATTAAAGAATGTATTGAATAATGATAAAAATATTCCGCATGTTTTGTATATAAATTTCCACAAACTGCACAGATTATAATACCCTGTCTTTTTATGTGTTTTCCTATCAATGGACTTCCTGTAAATAAAGAATAAATTGAATGACACAACCATAAGAATAGTGAGCAAATGCTAGAAAGTATTTGTTCAGAAAGAAAAAATGTAGGCACATCATAATCTATTCAAACTAAAATATAGTTGAAAAAAAACTAAAAAACACGCTTTAATAGAAAATCGAACTAAAATTCAAAAAATAACTTTTCATTTATAATTATTCAACGGTTATAAAAAGTACACTAAAAGTTATGAAAAGAAAATTAATTTCATTGTAAAAAAGTGTGGGGTGCTTTTTATATCATATTTCTATGCTAACTACATATTTACAAAAGTAACTACTTGAATACTCATGTAAAAATATTTTCTACGCCAACAATGTTTATAAACGTCAAAAATCGCAGCATACACGTGCATTTAGATAAATGTCTTTGTTTAATCAAATTGCAATAAAATTTGTATCTACGTTTATTTGGTTTAGTGTGGATTTATGCAGCAACATTTAACAATTATCAATTAGCATTTAACAATTGATATGTATCATTTAACAATTAGTAAAATTGCCATCGTTTATGCAGACACAATTATAAATTAGGAGAAAATAGTAATCATGCGCAAAAGCCCGAGTTTCTAGTTACAATAACCCTACATTTTTATGTCTATTTGTGCATTGGAACAATTTTGAAGATGTATAGTAGAATTGAAGACTCTTTCTTTTATTAGTACAACTTGAAAATAAACAAAAACCAAACATAACCCCAAGTCAACCGCTTTTTTTATGAAAAAAGTAAGGATCTGCGTACTAGTTGCGCACTAGATGAAAATTTGGTACATTTAATTTAAGAAAGTTAAAAGTTGGCCAACTTCGTAATTGTTAAATGATAATTGTCTGCATAAATGAAGTCATAGTGAAATGAGTAGTTCAACTTATAATTGATAATTGTTAAATGTTGCTGCATGAATCCACACTATTACATACGTCAGTAGTGAAATACATTTTAGATTAATGCCCCTAAATGTCAGCAACACATTATACAATTTCTCCAAAAAAAAGTCTCGTTTTCTTTACATGGATAACAGCTTATCACCGTTAAGTAATAAGCACCAACGACATACTTATTAATAAAGTTTTAATAATTGTGATTTCTTTTATTTTATAGAAGAAAATAGATGAGCGCAGAAAAAGTATAGTACGTTAAAAGAGTTGTAATTCCATTACGCGCTCGTAAAATCTTTCTCACTTCGTGCGTAATGGATTACTTACAACCGTTGTCATCGGCGTAGCTAGCTTCAGTTTTCAGGGGGGGCGTGGCCCCAGGTGTACGTTGGATTAAAAAAATATATTTTTTAAAGGTTTGTTCAATGAATGGTAAAAAAAATATATGCTATAATAGTGAATAGTGGTTTTAATATTTCAAAAGCAACTAATACATTTTTTAACTTATAAACATAGCGATTAATATTACCTACAAGAGAAGTTTTCTTCGTTGTTAACTGAACGAATCTACAACCCTGTCCAAGTCGACATCAACATCTTTTTCTATGAATAACAGAGACAAATCTGTATGTCTGTCTTGGGTCATGGTCGTTCTCAACCAATTAAAAATCCTCCTCATGGCAGAAAAAGACCTCTCGCACGTCGCACTTGAAATAGGCAGAATAATCGCAACTTTAAAAAGTTTATAGACATTTGGATATGTTTTTTTCTGCTTCTGCTGTGTATTTTTTGATAGAATCATGACCAACAGTTTCCTTAAATTGGAGAATACAATTTTTTAAAACGGTCATTTCTGCCTTTAAGGCAGAAGTGTTAATATTTAAAATTTCACGGTATCGCTCAATGAATTCCGCTGAACTGTCAAAATCTAAATGAAAAAAATGATCCACTGAATTGGCAAGCACCATACTTTCTGATGAGAACCTTTTGTTCAGAAACCCTTTCACAGTATCAATAATTCGGTAGAAAATGTTGGCCTTCCAATACTCAATTACTCCTACGTCAGCTCTAGAGCATGTGGCGTATCAAACCTAGTCCTTTAGTTGTTTCGGTGACGAAATCAGCGAGCTTGCTACTGATTTGCTTTTTTCGTTTCGATGAGGGAATTTCCAATGATACTTGATAATTTTCAGCAAACAATTTTAATAGGCGAGGATTGTACCCTCTTCTAGATACTGGATAAGATTATTCTATGAAAAGTTCAGCTACTATGTTTTTTTATTGATACGCAGTTTCTTTACTATAATCTTTCCGGGGGGGGCAGGCCTCCCCTGGCCCTCCCCTAGCTACGCCGATGACCGTTGTTACGTAATATACTATTAAACAAATTTCATTTCATTATTAAATGGTTCTTCAGCAGTGTGAATACGCATGTGTTGAGCTAAGCTACTTTTAACTGCAAACGATTTCAAACAAATTTGACATTTAAATGGGTTTTCAGCTGTGTGAATACGCATGTGTCTAGCTAGGCTCCATTTAAATGTAAAATACTTATAACAAATTTCACATTTAAATGGTTTTTCATCAGTATGAAAAGGCATATGACTTAGTAAGCCAGATTTGAATGTAAACGATTTGCAACAAATTTCACATTTAAATTGTTTTTCAGCTGTGTGAATACGCATATGTCTAACTAGGTTACATTTTAATGTATAAGACTTATAACAAATTTCACATTTAAATCGTTTCTTAGCAGCGTGAATGCGGCGCACGTGTCGAGCTAAGCGAAGTTTAAGTTTAAACGATTTTAAGCAAATTTCACATTTAAATGGTTTTTCATCATTATGAATAGGCATATGATGAACCAAGCCAGAATGGAATGTAAACGATTTGCAACAAATTTCGCATTTAAATGGTCTTTCGCCAGTGTGAATACGCATATGTGTTTCCAAATTTCCTTTGTTTGAAAGATATTTAAAACAAATAGTACATTTAAATGGGTTTTCATTAGTATGATTAGGCATATGATGAAGCAAGCCAGAATTGAATGTAAACGATTTGCAACAAATTTCGCATTTAAATGGTCTTTCGCCAGTGTGAATACGCATATGTGTTTTCAAACTTCCTTTGTTTGAAAAGTATTTAAAACAAATAATACATTGGGGTTGCTGTTCACGAGAAGAATAGAGGCACAATTCGTCATTTTCAACAATTCCATGTGAGTATTGCTTGTAATTATTAACACCATTGAACTGGGCACAGTTTTTGGTTTCCTCCAACTCTTCTTTCACTTTATTTTCAACTATTTCAATGTCATATTTTATCACCTCATTCAGATTAATCAAGTTATTACTAGCATCTCTCCTATTTAGTTCAGTCTTACATAATTTCTTATTCATTAAGGAATGTATTGAATAATGATAAATATATTCCTCTTGTTTTGTAAATATCTTTCCACAAACCGCACATATAATAATACCCTGTCTTTTTATATGTTTTCCTATCAATGGACTTCCTGTAAATAAAGAATAAATTTAATGACACAACCATAAGAATAGTGAGGAAATGCTAGAAAGTATTTGTTCAGAAAGGAAAAATGTAGGCACATCATAATCTATTCAAAATAAAATATAGTTGAAAAAAACTAAAAAAACACGCTTCAATAGAAAATCGAACTAAAATTCAAAAAATAACTTTTCATTTATATATTATTCAACGGTTATAAAAAGTATACTATGGCGTGCCGTTTTGATATTTAATAACATCGTTTTAAAAACAAAAATATCTCTTCTTTCAAAAATGTTTATTCCCTAATTATTCTGTTAATGAATTGAAGACATACTTATGTAATCAATCAATCAATCAATCAACGTAATCAATCTAAATTTTGAAATATATTTCCAGATATATTTTCGGGAAAATTCTCATATATTCTAAATATATAGTGTTGTCCAAAAAAAAAACCGGAATTTCCTTTTTTATTGATATTTTTTTTATTTATAGGTCGATTTTATTGATGTCTGATGTATGGCTCGAAAAAAACAAATATGTTATATAACGTTATATAACAAAAAACAAGTATGTTATATAACGTTATATAACATACTTGTTTTTTTCGAGCCATACATAAGACAATTTTTGACCGATTTCTATGTTTGACCTCTCGTTACATTCACAAATGTCTGAACTTTCGTAAAATAATTCGCAAACATATACAGTGCGAAACAAAAAATTTCCAGTCAGTTTTAAAGTTTGGATGTGTCCGCCATTTTGTTTTTTAAAACAAAACGCGAAATATTAGATTAGTAGTGTGTCTTGATCAATTATCTTTTAAACAAAACCGACATCAATAAAATCGACCTATAAATAAAAAAAAATATCAATAAAAAAGGAAATTCCAGTTTTTTTTGGACAACCCTATATTTTTAAATATATTCAAAATAGTAGTTTACCTAACTAGTGCGGAAAGTGATACTTTTCCGCACGCTATTGCAGATGGCCGAACGACGCTTTAGCGGAGTTCGGCCAGCAATCGCGTGCGGAAAAGTCACTTTACGCACGTGTTAGGTACACTATTTTTTCTACTAGCATGCGGAAATAAGCTCAAAAGTTAACATAAAGAAACATTTCCTATTAAATACATATCAACAAACTAATTATTATTATTTGACATTCATTCAATGAGGCTTATACCAAGGCCATTTAAAAATGATTAAAAAATAAGTTTTTTTTTTATTGAAAATTATAGCAGAATTATAATAAATTTATCAATTTTTCAGTCATTTGGTAAACTACAATCATACAAATATGTATTTTAAATATTCAAATGTCAGTATACTCCCCAAAAACTTGACAATTTTACTTTTCCGCACTAGTGCGGAAAAGTGACTCTTTCCGCACGCTTTTTAGTGCGGAAAAGATTCACTTTCCGCACGTTAGTAGAAAAAAATATTTTACACTTAACGGTACACGCATGCGCAGACCGTGCTTTTCTCTATCTCGTTTGCTCTCACGCACAGGACCTGTATTAAAATCACTAATCCTGGCAATCTTAATCAGGATAATGAGATAAGCTTATCAATATATTGTATTGTCAGTGGTCGTTGATAAGTCTACAACGTTTTTTAGTAAATCTGATAAAAGCGTATTAAAATGAGCAACCTCTCTGTTTTGTGAAAAAACCATTTTTTTCCAGTTGCTGCAAATCTGATTTGCTCCAAATGCTAGATTTATATTGTAAATGCATCTTATCCCAATGGTTTTTCACCAGCGTGAATAAGCATGTGTTGAGCTAAGCTACTTTTAACTGCAAACGATTTCAAACAAATTTCACATTTAAATGGGTTTTCTGCAATGTGGATACGTATGTGTCGAGCTAGGCAAAATTTAACTTTGAACGATTTAAAACAAATTTCACATTTAAATGGTTTTTCATCAGTATGAACACGCATGTGTTGAGCTAAGCTACTTTTAATTGCAAACCATTTCAAACAAATTTCACATTTAAATGGTTTTTCAGCTGTGTGAATGCGCATGTGTTGAGCTAAGTTACTGTAAACTGCAAACGATTTCAAACAAATTTCACATTCCAATGGTTTCTCACCAGTGTGAATACGCATGTGCTGAGCTAAGCCACTTTTAACTGCAAACGATTTCAAACAAATTTCACATTTAAATGGTTTCTCACCAGTGTGAATACGCATGTGTCCAACTAGGTTATATTTAAATGTAAAATACTTACAACAAATTTCACATTTAAATGGTTTCTCAGCTGTGTGAATGCGCATGTGTTGAACTAAGCAAAGTTTAAGTTTAAACGATTTCAAACAAATGTCACATTTAAATGGTTTCTCATCAGTATGAATAGGCATATGATGATGTAAGCTAGATTTCAATGTAAACGATTTGCAACAAATTTCACATTTAAATGGTTTCTCACCAGTGTGAATACGCATGTGTTGAGCTAAGCTACTTTTAATTGCAAACGATTTCAAACAAATTTCACATTTAAATAATTTCTCAGCTGTGTGAATGCGCATGTGTTGAACTAAGCAAACTTTAACTTTAAACGATTTTAAACAAATGTCACATTTAAATGGTTTTCCATCAGTATGAATAGGCATATGATGAAGCAAGCCAGAATTGAATGTAAACGATTTGCAACAAATTTCGCATTTAAAAGGTCTTTCACCAGTGTGAATACGCATATGTATTTTCAAATTCCCTTTGTTTGAAAAATATTTAAAACAAATAACACATTGGGGCTGCTGTTTATGAGAAGTATAGAGGCTTAATTCGGCATTTTCAACAATTCCATGTGAGTATTGCTTGTAATTATCAACACCATTGAACTGAGTACAGTTTTTGTTTTCCTCCAACTCTTCTTTCACTTTATTTTCAACTATTTCAATGTCATATTTTATTTCCTTTTTCAAATTAATCGAGTTACTAGCATCTCTCCCTTTTAATTGAGTCTTGCATAAATTCTTATTCCTTAAAGAATGTATTGAATAATGATAAAAATATTCCGCATGTTTTGTATATAAATTTCCACAAACTGCACAGATTATAATACCTCGTCTCTTTATATGTTTTCCTATCAATGGACTTCCTGTAAATAAAGAATAAATAGAAGGACACAACCATAAGAATAGTGAGGAAATACTAGAAAGTATTTGTTCAGAAAGGAAAAATGTAGGTACATCATAAATTTATTCAAAAAAATTGGCAATTTCTCTGTTTTGTAAAAAAAAACCATTTTTTTCCAGTTGCTGCAAATGCGATTTGCTCCAAATGCTAGATTTATATTGTAAATGCATCTTATTCCAATGGTATTTCACCGGCTTGAATAAGCATGTGTTGAGCTAAGCTACTTTTAACTGCAACCGATTTCTAACAAATTTCACATTTTAATGTATGGGTTTTCAACAGTATTAATGCGTAAGTGTCGAGCTAAGCAAAGCTTAATTTTAAACGATTTCAAACAAATTTCTAATTTAAATGGTTTCTCACTAGTGTGAATACGCATGTGTCCAACTACTTAGGTTATATTTAAATGTAAAAGACTTATAACAAATTTCACATTTAAATGGTTTCTCAGCTGTATGAATGCGCATGTGTTGAACTAAGAAAAGTTTAACTTTAAACGATTTTAAACAAATTCAACATTTAAATGGTTTTTCATCAGTATGAATAGGCATATGATGAAGTAAGCTAGATTTCAATGCAAACGATTTGCAACAAATTTCACATTTAAATGGTTTCTCACCAGTGTGAATACGCATGTGTTGAGCTAAGGTACTTTTAATTGCAAACGATTTCAAACAAATTTCACATTTAAATGGTTTCTCAGCTGTGTGAATGCGCATGTGTTGAACTAAGCAAACTTTAACTTTAAACGATTTTAAACAAATGTCACATTTAAATGGTTTTCCATCAGTATGAATAGGCATATGATGAAGCAAGCCAGAATTGAATGTAAACAATTTGCAACAAATTTCGCATTTAAATGGTCTTTCACCAGTGTGAATACGCATATGTGTTTTCAAATTTCCTTTGTTTGAAAAATATTTAAAACAAATAGTACATTTGAATGGTTTTTGGCCAGTGTGAATGAGCATGTGTGTATTTAAATTTCCTTTCCTTGAAAAATATTTAAAACAAATAGCACATTGGGGTTGCTGTTTACGAGAAGTATAGAGGCACAATTCGGCATTTTCAACAATTCCATCTAAGTATAGTTTGTAATTATCAACACCATTGAACTGATCACAGTTTTTACTTTCCTCCAACTCTTCTTTCACTTTATTTTCAACTATTTCAATGTCATATTTCATTTCCTTTTTCAAATTAATTGAGTTTCTAGCATCTCTCCTTTTTAACTGAGTCTTACATAAATTCTTATTCCTTAAAGAATGTATTGAATAATGATAAAAATATTCCACATGTTTTGTATATAAATTTCCACAAACTGCACAGATTATAATACCTCGTCTCTTTATATGTTTTCCTATCAATGGACTTCCTGTAAATAAAGAATAAATAGAAGGACGCAACCATAAGAATAGTGAGGAAATGCTAGAAAGTATTTGTTCAGAAAGGAAAAATGTAGGCACATCATAAATTTATTCAAAAAAATGGAAAATTTCTGTTTTGTAAAAAAAAAAATTTCCAGTTGCTGCAAATGTAATTGCTCCAAATGCTAGATTTATATTGTACCAGGTGATCAGTTAAGGGTAGCGAGCGGCCGTATCTCATAAGATATTGGTCGTATAGAGTTAGAAAAAGAAAATCATGATAAAAGTCGCCAAGAGAAATTGCTGGAAATTATTTTCGAGTTTGTCAAATGTCCGCTAGAGGGAGTAACAAACAACACTAAGTAGAAAAATGGGATTTTTATAGAATTTTGCCTAATGGAAGTATATCGATGATGTCATTTTCATATTTACTGACTATTTACCCACACTTTATGACTAAAATGTTTTGTTCTATCTATCAAAATAAAGCGGTGGGGGAAGTTCAATTGTTTTTTTAAACAAACCAAGATTTCTCCCGTTTCGCTTGACCGATTTTAACAAATTTGGGCTCACATGAAAGAGCATAGTTTATACTACAAATCGCTCACTTGGTTTTGACTTTTTGACTTTCGACTTCGCCGCTAGATGGCGTTAACGGCAATGGTAGCAAATTTTTGAGTTTTTTTCAAAAAAAAAACAAATGTAATGGTATATACATTATTACATATTTCAAACGAGGATACATTTTTCTAAAATTTAATGAAAACAAAATATAATTTTATTACATTAAAAAATGTCACGCCACTGCTTTTTATCAAAACGAAAATCATTTTCGTAATAATTTATTAGTTGCTAACAAAAAAAACCTCTTGACTTGACAAACGGTTTTGGATTAAGAAAATCAAATAAATATACATGGGGCGCCCATATCTCGAAAACATGTAAACCTATGTTATTTTTTCAATCCAAAACCGTTTGTCTAACGAAAAAAAGTCAAAAGATTTTTTTTTGTTAGCAACTAGTAAGTGATTACGAAAATGATTTTTATTTTGATAAAAAGCAGTGGCTTGCCATTTTTTAATGAAATAAAATTATATTTTGTTCAATATCAACGGTTCAAAAAAGGTAGATAATTAATTTTTTCCATAAAATTTTAGAAAAATGTATCGTCTTTCAAAATATGTAAAAATGAAACTACTATTACATTTGTATTTTTTGAAAAAGCTCAATAATTTGCTACCATTTCAGTTAACGCCATCTAGCGGCGAATACGAAAGTCAAAACCAAGTAAGCGTTTTGTAGTATAAATTATACTCTTTCATATGAGCCCAAATTTGTTAAAATCGGTCAAGCAAAACGGGAGAAATATGGGTTTGTTTAAAAAAACAATTGAACTTCCCCCACCGCTTTATTTTGATAGATAGAACAAAACATTTCAGTCAAAAAGTGTAGGTAAATAGTCAGTAAATATGAAAATGATATCAATATACTTTCATGAGGCAAAATTCTATAAAAATCCCATTTTTCAACTTAGTGTTGGTTGTTACGCCCTCCAGCGGACGTTTGACAAACTCGAAAATAATTTCCAGCAATTTCTCTTGTCGACTTTTATCATGAATTTTTTTTCCAAATCTATACGACCAATATCTTATGAGATATTGCCGCTCGCTACATTTAACTAATCACCCGGTATATGCATCTTATTCCAATGGTTTTTCACCAGCGTGAATAAGCATGTGTCTAACTAAGCAATGTTTAACAGTAAACGATTTAAAACAAATTTCACATTTAAATGGTTTCTCAGCTGTGTGAATATACATGTGTCTAGCTAGGCTACATTTAAATGTAGACTTATAACAAATTTCATATTTAAATAGTTTTTCACTAGAGTGGATCTGAATGTGTTGAACCAAGTAAGTTTTTCTTGTGTGTGGATACGTTTGTGTCTAGTCAGGTTACATTCAACAGTAAACGATTTAAATCAAATTTCACATTCAAGTGTTTTTTTATTTGTATGAAGAAGCTTGTGTTGAGTTAAACTACCTTTAACTGCAAATTTCACATTTAAATTGTTTCTCACCGCTATGAATATGCATGTGTTGAACCAAGGTATTTTTAACTGTAAACGATTTGAAGCAAATTTCACATTTAAAGGGCTTTTCTCCAGTGTGAAAACGCAAGTGTCGACCTAGGTTACTTTTAACTAAGCAAATTTTGCATTTAAATGGTTTCTCACCAGCGTGTATACGCATGTGTTGAACCAAGGAAAATTTAATTTTAAACGATTTTAAACAAATTTCACATTTAAATGGTTTTTGGCCAGTGTGAATAGGCATGTGATGAAGTAAGCTAGCTTTCATGTAAACGATTTGCAGCAAATTTCACATTCAAATGGTTTTTTGCCAGTGTGAATATGCATGTGTGTATTTAAATTTCCTTTCCTTGAAAAAAATTTAAGACAAATATCCCATTTGAATTGATTTTTAGGGGAGGTATAGAGGCACAATTCATTATTTCCAACAATTCCATGTGAGTATAATTTGTAATTATCAACACTGCTGAGCTGACCACTGTTTTTGGTTTCCTCCAGCTCTTCTTTCACTTTATTTTCAACTATTTCAATGTCATATTTTATTTCCTTATTCAAATTAATCAAGTTACTAGTATCTCTCCTATTTAATTCAGTCATACATAATGTTTTATTCCTTAAAGAATATATTGAATAATGATACAAATATTCCTCTTGTTTTGTAAATATCTCCACAAACCGCACATATAATAATACCCTGTTTTTTTATGTTTTCCTATCAATGGACTTTCTGTAAATAAAAAGTAAATTGAAGGACACAACAACAAAAATAGCAATGATAATGGTTTTGCAAAAAGAAACATTTTTTTTAGTTGCTGTCCTTAAAACACATTGTTCATGACCTGACTCCTCCTTTGTCATTTGGTCTTACTATGATTGCAACAAAGTATCTCCAAATGTGTTTTGCTCAATATGCTAGATTTAAATTGTATAGTACAGTACCAATTATGATAAAAATAGTCCAATGACTAGAGCTATTAGCTACTTTAATACATATATGTATAAATATACAATCTTGATTCTATTTTTGCTCACTTTATAGTATCAAGTGTGTTGATATTACAGGTGTTCTTTGTAATTTGATACTTACCTTTGAGCCTAGTTCTAGTTCTCCTCCATTTTCTATGTAAATAGTTCAAGTTATTTCCAATGCTCTCAATAATATTACTTTCTTGTTTAATTAACGCATCAGATTCTTCTAAAGTTGTAACAGTATTTGAATGGACATTTACCTCTTGTTTAATTGGTCTTTTTATAAGATTCGTTTCTCCAATTATATTATTTATAACGTTCACACTATGCATATCTTCAACAAGTTCTTGTTTAATGTCGATATTAAAAGTATGCTCCTTAATTTCAATTTCTTCCTTAAATATAGGCAGAGCTGACTGATTTGTCTCCATTGTATTAATTATAATAACAGCTTGACCGATACTTATAAAGTAGATGAATTAATTTAGCTTATAAAAATATGATTAATATCCACTTTGGCTGGTAGTGTCATGTGTCATGGTGGTGTCATGTCTAGTGACTGGTTCACAGACTAAATACAATCAAAAGACTACCCACTCTAATGTCTCTAAATAAAAATCATAAAAATTTGGCTTTCCCAAATGGGATGCTGCTAAGGGATGGTTAAGCAGAAATCTATCATTCCAAATAAGAATATTTCCAAAATAGTTTAAATATATTTGCCAAACGCTGTTGATCGTGAAAAACTGCCTACAAGTAGTTTACGCAGTAAGCCTACGGTCATATAGTCTACTGCATCCAAAAAAGTAGTTCATAAAACCTATTGTCAGCCTGTCATAAACCACTAAGTCAAACAATATTTACTAATTTATTTTGCTTTTGTACTTTCCATATTTTTCGAAGAACATAGTTTTAAATGTAGCAAAAATGTCCGATTTCGTGTCAAAATGCGTTTTAAGAGTTGAAGTAAATGAATCACACCAAAGTCAAGGTAAAATTTAATTTAGAGGTTTAAAAAATACTTATACATTTAATTATTGTTTGCCAAAAGCAAATACGTCAATTAATAAATAATTATACTTTGTGTGCAGAAAGAGGAGCAGAAGCTGTTGTTAACCCAGATAACAGACAAAAAAATAGAGGACAAAGAAAGATAAGAGATATCAGCGTAGAAACGTTTCCTAGCCGGCTAGAAAGTCCCAGAGATGACTGGGGATTGTTGCCAAAATATTCCAGAGAAATTACTCCAGTTAGTGATTCAACAAAAGATCCTGTTGAAAGGGATACTGAAATTGGATTCTTTAGTGGAAATCCCTTTGTAGAAATTACCAAAGGAATTCTACATTTATACAAGGAAGAGTAATTACTCGAGTCTCTTGCATTATAAATTATTTAATTTTATTATTTTTAGTCAATTAAGCTGTAGAAAAGAGGTCCTAACATTATGCATGGTAGGAGTTCCAACTACTATGACTTGTCATGATTTGCTATCATTTACAGCTCCATGTCATGATGAAATATCACATATAAGAGTTTTAAGAGATTCAATGCCCAATCAGTACATGGCTTTGTTAACGTAAGTATATATTTTGATTTAAAAAAACTTCCAACTATTTTATTTATAGTTTTAGACATCATGATGCTGCCTTAGAATTCTACACAACATTCAATGGAGTTGCTTTTAGTAGTCTGGAACCTGATACAATTTGCCGCATAGTTTGGGTTTCTAAAGTTGAGTGGGCACATGATGGAACAGCTCCACCTGGTCATACTGAATTGCCAATATGTCCTGTTTGCTTAGGTATTATTAGTTAATATTAATTGAAATCCTGTATAAATTATTAATTTTTAGAACGAATGGATGAATCTGTAGATGGAGTTTTAACCATTCTCTGCAATCATGCATTTCATGCTAGTTGTTTGGAAAAATGGGGCGATTCCACTTGTCCTGTTTGTAGATGTGTTCAGAGTCCTGAACAAGCAGAAAGTTCTGAATGTGAACAATGTGGAAGTTCTGTACCAGCCTTCGAATCTCTTTGGATATGCTTGATATGTGGTCATGTTGGGTGCGGAAGGTAATTTCATTTTATTGCATTAACAATACAAATTTTCCGAAAAAACATAATTTTAGGTACCAAGGTGGACATGCAGCATCCCATTATAGGGAGACTGGACATTGTTATGCTTTACAATTAGGATCACACCGAGTATGGGATTATAAAGGTAGATAGATTGAAATTGAATAAAATTGAATTTAAATGGGCTCATTTACATTTTTATTTTATTTTACCATTAGGAAGAGCACATCATTTTGAGGCTCTGTGCAAAAAATTAGACGTCAGCGAGACTCCTAAGTCGCCTAAAAAAATTATAAACATCAAACAGTGCTCCTCTTCGAATTTCAGGCGTGACGTCATCGCATATGAAATCTCTCCAGAGAGCGGATAATGCGCCGATCGGTTTTCGGTTAGAGGACTTAGTAACAGTATTTTGCTTGCTCATATGCTTATTATTATGTGTTTTAGCAAACTCTAAACAGTGTTATGTTTGTGAAATAAGAACGTTTATAAATAATTTAAACTATTCGACACAATGGACCAGAACCAGAGTGAAAGAAGTTGTGCAGTTCCAGAATGTAAAAGTACTACGATTAAAACATCTAACAAAAATTTATTTCTATTAATAGGGATGCAAAAAAACGGAAGCAATAGCAGAGAAGCATAAAAAGACTCAAAGTATTCACTGATAAGTCAACATACTTTGTTTGTGTATATTTAGGATTTCATTTTTCTTCAATCAGAATCGTTATAAATTACCTTATAAAATATGTTATGAATCTATATTGAGAGGGTTATTGAAAACCACACGCTTGTATTTATTTATATTTATTTAAAAAAGTAGATAATATTGTTCTCATAGCTTGTGGTGTTATTAATGTTCAAAATTATTTAATAAAATAATGGGTCAGTTTTTCACAAATTGAATTTTTTTAAATACTGCTTTTTTCCAAAAAACAGGTAATTTTTTCAGTAGATCTTCAACAAAACTGGCTTATATTATATGTTTTAAAAGAAATTATTTTAGTTGATTAAAAGTCCGGATCAGCTCTAATAAATATCGCTTTTTTTGCCAGTGAGGAGCATGTGCATTTGAATCTGATGTAAACATTTGGAACTAATATTACCTGCTTCATCAAAATAAGTTTTTCTTGTTCTTTTCAACATTGGTGATTAAATTTCCACTACACATTCATCATAAATAGCATTTGGAGAAGCTCCTTTACTTGGGCAGTCTGCAGTTAAAAAAATTGCAATTTTTTACTGAGTAACATATAGCGTTATCTCCGTAACTTTGTCCACGAGACCAGAAATAAAATAAAACATCTGGAATCACCCTGTATATCATTTCAGAGAGCATGTATTTATAAAAATATTGACATTTTTAATCATTCTGGCCGGGAAACAGCCAAAAACGATGTGTCACATAGTATAAAATTATAGTTTGATAAACTCGTGTTTTTTATTAAAAAACTTCATAATCATTAGCAAGTCCACTTCTGGAAAATTTAATCAGTCTTTTTTTTTTAAAATTGGGTCCACACATTTTATTTTATTTACACAAAAATTTTGTAAGTAATTCAAAATAAATAAATTCTATGCGAGGCACGTTACAGTCAGAAGCGTAATGTTTGTGCACATTAACTTTCATATGCGGTGACGTCACAGTCATAGTCTTCGCCCCGCTACGGTATGCTTGTTTAATTGGTTGTATTAGGAGAACGACATATTCTATTGACATGAAATTTTCAGAATCATATTTTTATCCTTGGTACTTTGTTTTACGACAGTTAAAAATGATTTAAAAATTTTAGTAAACGAGCCCATTGTTTTCATTGTAGGTGATAATTTTGTACATCGTCTCCTACAGAATAAAGCAGATGGGAAGCTTGTACCTTCAGAAGGTCCTCCTTCAGAATCTGAAGGAGCACAAGAAAAAGTAGATTCTGTTCAACTAGAATTTACATATCTCCTCACATCTCAATTGGAGGAACAACGAATGTATTTTGAAGACAAAATGTCTTTGTAAGTACACCTTTCACGCATTATTTTGTTAACTACCAATAATTTGTTCCGAATTTAGGCTGGAAAGTCAATTATCCGAAGAAACCAAAATACTCAGAGATAGTTTGTCAGTTGTATCGGAAGAAAATAATCAGCTGAGAATAAAATTATCTAATGTAAATAAAGAGAAACAATCAATGGATAAGAAGTTGCAACAACAACATTCTAAGTATGTAAATATCTTGTTTTAACCACAAATAGATTCTTTTGATATACAGGGTGTTACTTCGTATATTTTTAGGTTAACATCCACTGTAAACGATCTAAATGAAGAAAGGCAATTAGGCAAAGCACTTAGAAATAACCAACAACAATGGCAGACCAAAATAGCCAAGTTGGAAGAACGTTTTAATGAAGTAATGTCGCACAAAGAAAAAGAAATCAACGATTTAAAGGAACAAGTTAGGGATCTCATGTTTTTTATTGATGCTCAAAGAGTAAGTAATGAAGGAGTTCAAGTGTCGGGTATTGATTTTTGGTATTGTAGGTAATTGAGAAGTCTGAGGTTAAAGAAGAAATAGCTAGCGGTACAGTTACAATAGGGGATGCACCGGAGACGTCGCGACGCAAGAAAGGGAAAAAGAAGCATTGAATATAATATTTTTCTCTTATAAAATACTTTTGATCAGCTTGGTAATAAAAATATACTATTATGCGTTGTTGTTTTTTAAATTGAGTAGTTTCAGTGGGCAGACTTAACTTTGTGACCAGATTTTACACTTTTAAAAATTCTGACATACGTAAGAAATGTTTTACAAATAATGGAACCCCTTTGAAAAATTTAATCGTGCTCCCATGATAAATGGAAATTTTTACAAATAAATTATCCCCCTTAATTTTTATTGTTATCCACACAAAAAGAACACAATACAGTCGAGCCTCAACAAGTCACAACGCGGTGATGGTAACGTCACCAAAAATGTTTACCCGTTGAATAATTAATAATATGTACTTAAACTTTCTTGTTTTCCAACCAAAGTCTCTTTTCATTATTGGTTGAATAACTCAAAGAAAGACGCCTTAATTAGAAAGAAGAAATCCGTTTTTAGCCGCATTTTATTCAGAAAAATTTTTTTTAGTTCCCAAAGAAAGATATATTATTCAAAATTAAGGATATCTGTATTTATAACATAGAACAATATATATATATACATTTATGATGTCAATTGGAAAAGCCCTCAAAGTATTTTAGACTAAATTTGACCTACCCTTGAACATTGACCGAATACCACGTGCTTTCTTACTGCACATAAAATTTGCGCAGCCGCGTATGCTAAAAATCCATTTTTCAACTAGCAAGCAGCCACCTTTTGCTGTAGGTCGGCCATAATCGAAGAAGGTGAGTACAAAATTTTAAATTTTGTTTCCGAAATGTTAATCCACAACCCTTTTTTTCATACACTTTCATATGTTTATTACAAACGATTGTTTTGAACAAAAAAAAATAGTAATATTTGAACTACTACAGGAAGTGCAGTTTTGCTTATGTAACACTATGATAAAATTAAATTCAAGGAGGTACACAAAAGTTAGGCCGCCTCTAATTAAATAAATTAACTGAAGTTCATATTTATTTACCTTTTTTATTTACACCTAACACTTTAGAAATAGTTCCAAAGTACTTTGATTATTTAGGTTATGTAACATGTCAAAAATGTTGAAAAATGATCAATTTTTGACATGTATAGTTGAAGAACAATAATTTAGAACCACTAAATATTAAAACAGTCAATATGTCTGTCACTAGAAGATTGGATTTATGTTTTTCAAATGGTATAACTTTATTAATTCATTAACCAAACTTTAAAGTCATTTTTTTCTTATTTCAGCACCGAATCATCTCGACAAAAGATGTTTTCTTCCTTTTTCAACCGTGCCTCTTGTCAGGCTTCACAAGAAACTACCGTTGCAACCCCAACACAAGTTGATAACACACAAAGAGGTTTAGTAAAATCATTAGTCGCAGGCCGACAAATTGCAGCTGCTGCTGTAGCCGAAGGAGATAGTTGTGAATTTGCTTCTTTACAATACTTTGCTTTATGTGGTCTAGGAGGTAAGCTGGTCTGAATTAGTCAGTTATATAAAAAATATATCATGTGATTTGATACTTTAGATAAAAAAAATTGAATTTTTAGTTTATTTGTGAATGTAAGTTTATAGGAAGGAAGTTTCAAAGTATTTATTAAAATTTTTGGTTACAAGAAAGAATTTAAGTGAATAAAAGCCACAAATTGTATTATAATAAGTGTCCTTCAATATTCATTATAAATTCAGTTCATTTAAACAGGAGTTTTCCTCCAATTCTACCTACACATATCAACTTAATTTGTTTCCTTTGAGAGTCTTATTTTAATTTTTAGGTATTCTATCATGTGGTATCACTCACACAGCAGTAGTACCCCTCGATTTAGTAAAATGTCGTCTTCAAGTAGATCCCGCTAAATACAAGAATGTATTTTACGGTTTTAAACTAACACTCAAAGAAGACGGTACACGAGGTCTCGCTAAAGGTTGGGCTCCTACTTTCTTTGGATACTCAGCGCAAGGTCTTTGTAAATTTGGTCTTTATGAAGTTTTCAAAGTAATCTACACCGATATTATTGGAGATGAAAATGCTTATTTGTACAGAACTTGGTTATACTTGTCCGCTTCAGCTACAGCTGAATTCTTTGCTGATATTGCTCTGTCACCTATGGAGGCTGCCAAAGTTAAGATTCAAACTACACCTGGATTTGCCAATACTTTACGTGAAGCTTGGCCCAAGATATACAAGGAAGAAGGTAAGATCCCTTTAATTCCTATGATAGTTCTTATTGTATTATACACATTTTTTGGGTAAATTTAAAAAAATTCAAAAAACTAATAAATTGTCTACTGGTTTTACAAAAAATGGATAGTACTCACCAATTTTGAAGTTTACCTGTGGAAAAAATTTGCGATTAATTAAGAATTTCCAGAGAAGAATCCAAAAATATACTTTTGTATGATATTTTGAATAAAGCATGGATTAAATGTGTCACACTGTAGATAAAACTGTCCAAATAGTTGATAAAAAAAACTTACCATGTCTAACTGTAAAATACATTGTTATATAACCACCATAACTGTTGGAATCCATAAAAACTTAACACTCACTAACTTTTAAGTATGAAAACAGTTTTTAAATTATTATCCTTTAACAAACAACTTTCTGTTTAAAATAAATTAAAAGAGCCGATTTTAACTAAATAGCACTAAAGTTTAAAATTGAATAATTGATAGGAATAAAAATGTCAACTGTCATTATTGTCTAAAACAAAAGCCAGTACAAGTGAGTCACAAACGACTTGAATTCTTGTCCTTACACGTCTAAACCGACCCAGAATGTTACGAATACTACACTGAAGAGAATGAATATGATTGATCCACTCGGTAACAAGTACTATAGTTTTTTTGTCGTTTATCTTTTTTTAACAAATAAAATGTAGAGTTGTAGGGAATTTTTCATTTCATTATTATTATAACTACATTAAATTTTAAATTTACACGTAAATAAATATTTTTAAAGATTTGAAATGCGAATAAATTTTAAATTTTGGGTTATAATTTTGATATTTCGTCTGTTGTTTCTAAGATTTTGACTTGATGTAAATTAATTTTTGGGTGGCAAAAATTGTAAGATTAATTTATTTACAAAAATTTCAATTTACAATGAGCGTACGATAAAATTTTCAACAGGGATTCATTTATTTCATGAAATTTCCATATTAACTTAGGCGCACTACACCATAGGCGTACGATATAAATTTAAAATAGGGTTTATATTTTTTAAATT